>QOCX01001814.1:0-12175 GCA_005959815.1 Sarcophaga bullata | reverse complement strand
CAAACTTAAATTAGAAAAAAGTTTGGCTTTTATAGACGAAAAGTATAAAGTGAGTTCCTTAGTTATTTGTTCATAAGTACAGATTGAGGTGATGCGTTATAGACTTTGCCCATGAAACATTTGGCCTTCTGAATACAGTATAAGAAATTTTCCGTTTAAAAGTCCGTCTAGAAGGAAAGTAATTATGTTTTCTACACGGTAAACATATTTTTCATCGACAAACAAATTATAAGCGTACTTAACCAAAAAGATTTTTAAATTCTTTTCAAAGATACATTCAAAAACTCTTCTATACGGCTTTTAAAAGCACCACATCCCGCCCATTTTTTTAATAACTCATGGTCTTTTGAGAGATATTCACCTCCCTAGCCCTATTTTTTCATTTCCGCAGTGGTTTCTTGATTCCACACTATCGAACTGTGCATTTACAGCCCGACCGAATGGCTCCAGTGCCTCTAGACTAATTTTCCACGAAATATGAGCAGGCGAAACATATGGAAAATACCACTGTTTTTCGTATCACACTTGAATAGCGCTGTAAATCGATATATTTCTCATTATCCTACCACTCCATCTGGGGAAAACTAAATTAATTTAGAATTCCCAGTACGGAGTGAAGCTTTATTTTGTAAACCATGTGGTAATAATGTAGTAAGATTTATTCTTCTATTAGGAATTCAATACTCTAACAATATTTACATCCCTATTAAGTAATATATTCAACAGATGGCAACACTGTTATCCTAGTACCTCTTAAACTGAACCAAACATTTATTTGGAATAAACTTGATTAATGAAACTGAAACAAAGCAAATTAAAATTAAGGCAAATGCTAAGTAAGTTCATAAAAAGAAAAGAAAGCTGTAAGAAGGAGAACATTTTCTATCGTAATTTTTTGCTAAGAATTTTGTTGATGTTATTAGGTGTGAAAGAAACATAGATTGTCTAAATAAGTTATTTGAAGGGAAATAAAATTTCTGAAACCATTGAAGAACCATAGTGAAATTTGTTTGCTTTCTGTTGTAGATGGAGCTATGAGGTTGGAATTTTAGTCAAGCCATTTAAACAGTCCTCCATCCATCATTTGTAGAAAGTCCTACGTTACATATAACAACACAAGAAAATTTCTTAGCAAGTGTTGTTTCTAGGCAATGGTAGATGGCAACCCTATCAATCTAGAATCTGTTGCCGTAGACATTATAAAATAATTTTTTCATTTTTTGTTGTAATAATTGTTTTTACAATCAAAAAGATCAAAGAATCAAATGTTTTAATAAAATTTTAAAGCATTTCTTTGGATTTGAATATTACGATTTAGGGTGACTCTATTTTATCGAACACCACTGTATATATTTCTTAATTAAAATTTCAATTTTCATGTTTACTTCATCATTATGCTTGTCTTAAATTCTACTGTTTACAATTAGTCTGCAACTCAATTCGTTTTTCTTTGTCTTCTGTTTACTCATTTTATTTATGGGGTTTTAAATTCTCTTTATTTCTTGGTTGCATATATAATAAACAAATAATAATAATTACAGTGCAAATAACAATTTTCCAACCATTTAATTTCTATAATTTCCCAATCAATATACATTGTTTTATTACATGTGGTGTAAACTAATTTAATTAATGCAATTCGTGTGAAATAAAATGAAGAACATTTGTTATCTTTCACATACAATGTTGTGAAGTTTGCCTGCAAGTCATATTCTTACTTCATAGATTTAGAAATTTCAGTTTATAATTTATATTGTGGTGTAGCATATAGTATAAGAAATAAATCCCAAAGGGCTTTACAATGGAAATGAATATTTTTCATTCGAATTACAGAGTAGTTAAAAGCAACAATATAAGCTTGTTATTGCTTTTATGACAAGATTTGTTAAAAAATTTTATTTTAATTCCATATTTATTAAATTTTATGGCTTTTATTTTTCAATAAACATTTCGATTTTTACAGGGTAACTCGTGATGGTTTTTCTTGCGTTTTCGACCTTTTCCAAATTGATTCTTATTAAAATGTCATTTAAACTTTTAATATAATGAGACATAAAAATAGCAAAAAAAAGAAAAAAAAAACCAACAAATGAAATGAAAAAAAAAATAAACTCACATAAAAATATAATTTAATTGCTTCATAAAAATGTTAACCTTGTTTGGTTAAACCTTAAAAAGTATAATAATTAAAAGTATAAAACGGGAAAGTTATTTTTTTGACTCTTTTGTCAATGGAATCAAGGCCAAAAACAGTCAAAGAAAATATGCAAGGAGTGTGCACGAAAAAATTTGACAATTTGCATAGATTCCTTGCTCTCAGTAGACTATTGGAATGGCTGAGAAATTTTAGGCTAGAGTTATAGTTGTACAAAAGCAAAATAACGGTTATTATTGCTTTCAATCACAATAAAAGCCAGGGCCTTAAAATATGGCCAAATTTTTTCTTGAGCACTCTTTACATAATAGATCCGTTAGTCTGAATCTTATTGCCTATAAAATTTAATTGTAAATTGGAATTTTATTTCCGATTAATTGCAACGTAAACCCTGTCATTAATAAAATTTTAAATTAAATCATAAAAGTTGTGTGTTTTTAAGATCATATTTTCATGTCGTAAAGTTTATAGCAATTTTGATTTACGCTGACTTAATGGTAAACCAAAAAAAAAAGAGAAAAAAAATTAACAATAAATTGATAACGACGACGTCATAAAATTTTGATTCAGTTAAGTTATTTGTTTGTTTTTATGACCGATATATATAGCCTGTATTACCCATACCCACTGTATATATGTATTGTATTCAATGGATATACCATACGTCTTATATACAAAAGATTTATCCTAATCATATATATAAACATACAAACCTAAAAAGAAAGGAATCATGTTGTATTAATAACATTAAATTTCTCTCTCTCTCTCTCTCTCTCTCTTTCTAAAAAAATAAAGCTATTGGCTGCTGTTGTTATTTAAACCCTTTGTTTCGTTAAAGATTAACACAAATAAAGGGAATGTTGAATACAATTTTCAACATAAATTCAACATTTATTTCTGTATACGAATAAATATGTACTATATGTACATGTATATGTATAGATACAAGTGTATACATACAAGTGTATACACGTGTATCTATTATATCATCAAGAACAACAGATGCTATCTCTACACCAAGTTTAAACGACAATCAAGGCAATGAAAACCAATCAAGGGAATGCATACGAGTACTGACAACAGGCACGAGTTTTACCAATGATTTCTATCGGCTGCTGCCTAAAATTTGGAAATCCGAAACCAGCCCATAATCTTTTGAACTTGAATAGAATCCAACCAAAATTTTTACAAGTTATGACATTTGCTTTAGGCTTGCCTAACATTGATAGCAGACTACCGTATAGTTTCAGAAGTCAGATTAAAAATTGAGCTCAATTGCTCCTGACCTAGTCGTCGTTGTCTAGTAGCTAGCATGTTAGCTTATTAGTCGTGAAGCCATGGTTAAAATCCTAGGGCTTCTCAGCGGATTTCTGGCAAAAAATCTGAGCGTGAAATGAAATTGTCATGAAAAAGTTTCTCAAAAATCTGTCGTTCGCACTCGACTTTAAGCTGTAGGTCCCGCCACTCATGTATAAAATTAACACACACAACGTAAGTGGTGTGAGAAGCTAGGTCGTAATCCTGGCTGAAGGAATTATTGAATTGGAATCACCAATTATGTATGTATGTATGCATTTGCCCTATGTTCCTTCTTTAACCTTGAGCTGATATTAATTATCCATGACAATTTTATTAAGTCCAACGATGGAAACGTATTCCATTTGAAAAGTTACGATCATAGTGTACATCATACTAAAATTTCCCGTCTTTTGTATCATTCGAAATGGTTTCATGCCTAATCACTGTTCAACTGATCGAATGTTTCACACTCAGATGATAAAACCCGATTGAAGTCTGAACCAATGCCTTTCACATCTTTACAAATTTATATCAAGCTTATGATACTCTGCAGCAAAATCAGCTATTCTAAGCCATAAACGGATGTAGAAACCCTTCTAAGCTAAATAAACTTTGGCAAATAACTTTGACCGAAGGAAGATAAACAAAATTTTTGTATTTAAAAAATTAAGAAACTTCAATTCCCCGATTAAATAAGCCAAGCATTAATAACATAAGAACAAATGTCATGGGAAGGTCAATGAAAGCTATATCTAGAGATGATCCCTGTCAAAACCGACCCTGTCCATGGCCTGTCAAAAAAATCTATACCCAATGTATTTATTTAATAACAGTACCCCTGTTTGTGCCAAAGCCAAATGATTTGCTTTGATAATGTAACAAAAATGCCTTTTGAGAGCATTTTTCTTATAAAAATTCCGTTAAATAGCTAACTGTACGTAACAAAAAAGGAAAAAAAATATCAATTTACAACAGATATTGGAAAATTGAAAAGTGGTTAAAGAAAAAACAAGAAAACTTTTCCTGTACGAAATCCTTGTAGACAGTAAAGTATTTCAGGAATTTTGCTTTTGTTGTATCTGCTGTTGTTGCCATTGTTGCTGTTGACGTTGATTTTGTAAAACATTTTCCTGCTGTTGTATTAAGACATGGACGCAGAGATATACAATCACTTTATGGCTTTTGTGTACACAACAGAACGTATTTTATAAAGACATTTACGATGGTAACTGACACAGTTCCACTTTCACTTCCAGCTCCACTTGTTTATTGAAAACGAATAAAAAAGAGGAGGAAAATAACAAGTTTAAGGTTCTTTATATACAAGAATCCCAAACAATGAAGTGAATGGGAATTTATTTTCCTTTAAATTAAAATTTCTTTGTGATAATTAAAGTTAAAGCAGTTTTAAAATCATAATTTTGACTTCAAAACCATAGAATATCATCCTTAAGTGTTACACAAGGATATACAGAAGACTTAAAGCCGCTAAGTGCAACTACAAAAATATTGCTTACATTTCTCTAAGCATTTAATCCTGCTTCATTACGCTTGTATTTGCCACCGTAGAGAATTTAATGAAATTAGGGATTCGCTTTAGTGGAAAAACATAAAATTACTCACAAATCCTTTTGCCTCCTTTAGTACAATATTGACATGCGGTGTTTTTAAAAGAAACGTCTACGTAAACAGTTCTTTATTATTTAATCAGATTTATTAAGTGCTGAGTAGACTCTTATTTTAATTACAGTAGAATGGTTTGTTGGGTTTATTACTCTCACTTACAAGTGACAGGAATAAATGTTTTCAAAAGTAGGTGTTTATGTGACAAATCGACTCAAGGTGTTGTTGTTATTCGGTCTTATTTCAAATGGGTACTCATGTAAGTGTTTAAGTGGATATATACACTGTGGTATTTATGTATATACACCTATGTTTATATATACATACTTATGTACATACATACATACATACATACATACATACATACATACATAGAGTATTTCATAAAAGAGAAAATGTCCAGCTTCACCTGTGTTAGTTTCAGGATGTATTTTTTTTATTTAATAAGAACGTGTTCCCATCCTTATCTGTATTGACCGGTACTGGTGTTGCTCAAATAAAATCTTGGCGTAAAACAAGATATTGCTTCTCTCAATATTCATTTTTAATTAAAGAATGCACTAAACTTGGAAACAAATCATTTACTCCCGAGAAGTCCTATCCTAAGGCGATATTAGACTACCCTAGCTGGAAAATAATAATTCAATGAGTGCAACACATTTATCCTCTTCCTTATTATCACAATTCTTACAATTACTAAGACGTAGGAAATCCATACGTTCCGACATATGACGTTTAATCATACATGGCACAACAATTTTACCCGTTAGTAGCCTTATCAATTCCCTCTCTCTTTTTCTCTCTGTCTCTACGAACGTTGTACTTTCCATTGACAGAAAAGATCAGAAAATTCTGGATATTCTGCAAGTGGCGATGCTAACTCGTCTGATTATTTAATTGGTCTACTGAAACAAATTCTAGAATAACAGGGTAGCCCTCTATCTTTTTTTTTTCTGTGAAAATGTAATGGTTTGCTATTTTGGCTGTAGTGATGAAAATACTAGCTCAAGCCCCTTATTTTCCAAGAGGTGGACGTTCAAACATTCCTTTTACATACATACACATAATTGGTCATTATAACCCTTCAGTCAGGATTACGACCTACCTTCCTTGTGTGTGTTAATTTTATACATGAGTAGACTCCAAACGACATATTTTTGAGAAACTTTTCAAAGCAATTTTGTATTTACTCTCAGAGTTTTTGCCAGAGGAAGTCGCCGAAGAATTATTTTTTCAGATTTCGTTTTGTTGGAGATGTTTGACTTGGTTTAACCCGTAGCCTCACGTCTAATAAGCCAACGCACTACCTAATAGACTACGGGAACTTCAGGCATTCCTTTTACGTTCAGTAAAATCACATAAGTAAACAGAAAACATTTTCAAATTCAATTCCAAAATCTTTACAAAATTTTCAAACGATTTTTCTTACGCTGTCCATGAAAGGAAACCCTAAAACGTACGTATTTTTAATGTTGAAAATAAAAACACTTCAGGTTGAACATTTTGTTCTTTTTTTATTCTTCTTTTTAATCGAATAAAAAAGGAAAACACGGACATAATTGTTATTCGACAAGCACATACGATTATATTCATACAATAAGTATGTTCATGAATGTATGAATTTATGAACACAGGAGGAGAATATGCTTAAAAAAGAAAATAAAAAAAAGAAATCCAAAATACATAAGTACATACATATGTATGTACAAGTGTAACACATGGAAAAAAAATATGTGATTACAAGCTTGAATGTAAATACATGATTGTATACATGCTCTACATACATATGTATGTGTATATATTTATATATGTAAATACGTATGGTAAATATATATTTATATTCATAAAATATGTTTGTAATAAAATACTACAGCGATTAGATACCGTAGGTAAGAAAAAAAGGCATACAAATTAATGTCAAAATATGACAAAGATTAGAGTCGTATTTCCATTTTTTCTTTATTTATTTATTTATTTTTTTTTTTGGCATGTAGCAGGCATGCTACATACATATACAAAGTAAAATATGGAAAAATGCCTAAAAAGGTTATACGTTATATGTGTAAGCAGTTATGTATGTCTGTATGTAATCATTTATGGAAATTAACAGAAAAACTTTATGATATTATGGTCATACAAAGTTGTATGGATTTTCTTTTTCTTTTTTTGGTCAATATTTTATGTACAATGAGTAACAAAAGTGAAACCATATCAGACTGATAACATTGTTTTGTTAGCTGAGCATAACAAATTGTGTTAACATTACTATTCTTTTATTTTTTGGTCAATATTTTATGTACAATGAGTATCAAAAGTGAAACAACATCAGACTGATAACTCTTTTTTTTGGTCAATATTTTATGTACAATGAGTAACAAAAGTGAAACAACATCAGACTGATAACTCTATTTTGAAAGCTGAGCATAACAAATTATGTTAACATTTGTATTCTGTATGGTCTTGGAGAACTTATTGCCTTTTATACCATTAAAGAGAGGTAAAGAATTGTTTTTCGGAACATCAACTATTATTTACGTATGTTTTTATGTTATAAATTGTTTAATAGAAATGCTCTGAAGACAAACAAAAAACACCTCACTGGTGTTAACCCAATTTTGAGGCCCATAGTATATACATACTAAGTAATGTAATGATTTCATAAGGCCGTATTATTATTATTCTGTTGTTTTACATTTTGAATAATATTCCCCAATAAAATATTTTTGTAATATTGAAATTGATACTTTAATTTGTACTGTTTCGGTTTCCCCTTGCGTAATTTCTTTGAAAAGCCTTAAGGGAATAAACTTTGTTGTACAATAGTTTTTCGATTGTTTAAAATAATTTCGTTTTTTTCTTCTTTCTTTTCTTAGAATTCAATTGTTAGTAGTAATCTGTATGTACATATGTATAGTACATGTATGTATACATATGCATACAATCATATGTTAATATACATACGCGGTAACGATTTATTACATGACAATGTAACTTTATTGTTTACCCATATCCCTGTTTACATGAGTACGTATGCATGTTATTACATATGCCCTCTATCATATTATATTTCTTATGAAGACGCAATTATTTTTATTACTTTTATTAATTTTATTACATTATTTTCCCCCAGTTCTTTTCCTTTATTTTGTTTCTTTGTTAAATTCTTATTTCTTAAGGGACTCTTGTTTTATACACGGAATATTGATCGAAACTGTTGTTAAATTTCTAAAATTCATAATTTATTGGATAATATTTCTATTAAAATAGAAAAAAGTCAAGGAAACTACTAGGGAGATGCCATATTGTGGAAAAATTTTGATTATTTCTCAAGCTTCAACATTTACTGTATAGCTATTCACAATGGCCATCAAATGCCTCATTATTACCAAATCGTTTACCGCAGAGAAATTCTTTTAAGTTGGGTAATAGAAAACAATCGTAGGCAGCTAAATCTGTCAAATAAGGTGCATAAGAAATCAATTCGTACTACAAATTCATAGATTTTGACCACCTTCAATAGTGGCTGAGTAAACTGTTGCATTGTTTGGCAGAAAAAATAGCCTCTTTTTCAGCGAATATAGACTTTTTACCGTAATTTCGACATCTTGAAGCCGCACAAATATATTTTACTTCCTTTAGAAAACAAAAGTCAATCGCAGTACACAACTTTATATTTATACTTTGATTCGTTTTAATTTAATAAAAGAAGTGAATTCTAGCTCTATTATAGTAGGTTCTAGGATGATAGGGTTGCCATTTTTTGTTACCTACAAACAAAATCCTCTGTAGGAATGTATTGAGTATAGTGGTGAGACAGTTTTCTTATTGGAATCTACTTTTCTCACCGTTCGTTGTTCATATTATCCTTTATGAGGGCCAAGAAGCCTTTTGGGCGTATTATAAGCTGGAAATCTCCTTAATTTAGTTTTGAACCCGAATTTCTGGTTAAAGTTAACAATAAATATTTCCCCACTCGCATTCCAGAAATAAACGCTATGGCCTTTCTACAAATAAAACTATCTCGCCCACTTTGGATGATCCCCTCCTCACTGTCTGTCTATGTAAAGCAGAGGATCTATGAATTATCCATGGTTACGAATCTAGCAAAAACTTTATTGAAATGTCTTCAATATGTTGTTTTCCGATAGAATTTTCTTCTTTGATCACAATTCTCCCAATCCTGTGCACTTTTCTGGCTGTTTCTTTATCTCAGGTGGAAAGTAATGGATATTTATATCTCGGCTTTATTAGCGTAAAATAGCAACGAAAATTTTACTGAAAGTGTCTTGATAATGCTAATTTCGTTTTATTGTATACTAAATCTACTATAGCAAGTCCTAGAAAGACAGGGTTGTTATCTCTATTGCATGGAAACAGCATAGTGGGTTGTGGTATTGGGTAATTTGGTATTTATGCCGCAAATGGGCTAATTTTGCCATCCTCACCCCCTTATTTTTGTTTAAAATAAACGGAAAACAAACGAACTCAAAAATGTAAATGAAAAGTGATAAAAAAGTTTTTATTTTTTAATTATTATTGTTGTTTTTATAGTAATTTCCATGCGGGTCATTTCATCACACAATAACGATGGAATTTAATAGTGCTGAATGTGTTCGCTATTGTTACTGTCGTTGCTACTGTTGCTGTTATTTGTTATAATATAAACATAAAAATGGTAAAAAAAATAATAAAATCACAACAACAACAACAGAAAGTATATATCAGTAGCGCGCAAATGGACATATAAAATCAACCAAAAACTTGTTTACCTAGACAAAAAAGAAAACGACAGCAATAAATAAAACTATATATCAGGCAGAAAATAGTTAAGTTTTTAGGCGTTTGAACAGAATACCATACAATAATAGATGAAATACAGCGACATTAAACACATGATTATGGATGAAAACATTAATACTTTTCTGTTGTAATTGTTCCTTCCTTCCTTCTCCTCTAATTACTTACTCGACTTTATTTGAAGTTATTTTTAGTAACAAAAAGAAAAAAACCCCGCATGTAGCATATGTAGAGTAGAATGATATTTCGTATGCAAATTAGTTTACATGTGAGTATGGGAGGTAGAGAGAGAGAAACACTGTGTGTTTGAATCAATTTCTTTTTTTAATGTAAGGTTATACACGAATATTTGCATGTTCTAATCAGAAATATGAAATGATTATTTATGTAGCAGTCAAATTAAATACAAAAAAATTCCATGTTAATATTCTCTTTCTGTGTCAATATGTATAAAAAGTGTTTGAAATGATGTCAATTAAAACTGCCTTCGAAATAAATGTTCCTTTAAAAGATTTCAAAATATTTGTTAAATACTTGATATTTTAATAAACGTGTTAATGCACACTTTATCAATCGTATTCATAAACAATTACAATGACTTTATCAAACTGAATTAAGCTATAATGCTTAGGCAACCCTTGATAATTTATTTTAAGCTTAAAGATCACATTATAACAACCGTATTCATAAACAATTACAATGGCTTTATTAAACCTAATTGAGCAAAATGTATTTAAAAACTATAATTTGCTTACGCAACCCCTTAAATGTCTATTATAGGCTTAAGGAGAGTCTAAAGAAGAATTTTTAAGCCATTATATAGTTAACAAGTATTTTGTAAGTCAATTATAGGCTTAATAAACCTCTAAAGTTGTATATTAAAACCATTATTTGCTTACTAAACTATTTGTAAATCTACTGTCGGCTTAAAAATATCTGAAGTTTTATTTCTAAATGATTATTTATATAATAAAGCTTTTGTAAGTCTATTGTAGACTTGCAGAACACCACAAGATGTATTTTTGAATCATTATCTGTTCTTACTAAACTATTTGTAAGTCTAGTGGGGAGTTAAAGTGCCTCTAACTATGCATTTTTAAATCATATTTTCGTTTGCAATAGACGAAGCATGGCATACACATTTAATATCAATAGTTTCAGATCAAATCTCCAACATTAATTAATTAAAACAACTTGCAAGTATTGAATAAAAAAGAAAATAATCATTCTATTACATCATTAGTATTGAGCTAATATTCGACCCCCGAAAAAAACAAGTGGCTTAACTAATTAATTAATTTTTTTTTCAATAGCAGTTCTTAGATGGTTATGCCTACGACAACAACTTCGGGTTCAAACTTTTAGTAAAATCTCTCATGAAAATAATTATGAAATCCTTCTTCTTTTTCTATTCTCTCTTCTTCCACTCCTGGATAAAATTAATACACGCAACATAGTTGTTTTGGAAACAAGAAATTGTTACTCGAAACTTAATACAGAGAATAGATCATGTGAGGAAGCAATTCGAAGCCTAAATTATTGATTTTTGTTATGGAAACTGTTTATGAGTGAATCCTTGTACAGTCCTTAAGCAAAAAAATCTTCTCCTTTTTGTTAGACTAAAAAAATTCATAATAAAGTGATCCAATAAGTTCGTATAATAAGCGTCATTATGCCATTAGCATTCCAAAACATAGTCATCTTGAATTTATTGATTGGCAAAACCATTTTAGCTTTCTTTGGCAGCGATGCAGTCTATAAACTCACTGTTTTGAATGTTGTTTGGTCTCTGGTGTGGTGCATTCCTTAGAAACATGCGATGTTGGTGTATATTGTAAGCAAATCTGCAGAAAGCTTCTTAGACCCAAGTGATCTTACAACAAATCATATGATTTGCTGTGGTAAGCATAATTTGAGTTTGGCAAGACCACAAAAGTAAAATTTTCAACTTGAATCGGATGAATATACCTAACACAGTAATCAGAACGGTTTGGCAGTGTTGAGCCAGCAGGACATTTTTTGCCCATTGGAATGATAGTGGTGAGCCTCCATTATATCATTAAGAGTACATTGAAATTCAATTTTTTTTACCATTTCCCCTCAAATTATGTGATAGTCTGTTAAACATGGCCGTCAAATTTTGACAGCAGGCCAACTGACAAATGTCTGCTGTCAACAGTTAAGAGGGGAGAATTTCAGAAAGGTCACGGTCTTATTAAAACACGGTCACATGTACAAAATAATCAAAAATTTACTTCTTTTATTAAAATCTACCAAAGAATCAAACCTCTTCGTTGAATA
>QOCX01001813.1:3199-28179 GCA_005959815.1 Sarcophaga bullata | reverse complement strand
TTGAGAGACTTTTCTTAGTCAATTTTATTTCTACTCTCCGAAGATTTTGCGAAACTCTATGAGGAAGACAGTAACCGAAGGAAAATATTTTCTTCATATTTCGTTTGTTGGAGATGTCTGCCCTGGCGTTGAACCGAAGGATACGGAATATGCACAACACACTAGCTACTAGACCACGGGTACAATGCAATATGACACGTATTTCTGTACGTACGTAGTCATGTGGTTTTTGGCCATCTTCTTTTTTTTAAGTAGTTCTGGGTATGAGAACAAAGTCATCTTAGTCGAGAAGGTAGTGTGTTGGCTTATTAAATGAGAGCCAGTGGTTCAATCTACGTTGCAGGGATCTACAACAAAATGGAAATATGAAAAAATATTTCTTCGGCCACCTAATCTTAGCAAACTTCTGGCAAAAACTCTGAAGAGTAAATAAAATTGCCATAAAAAGTCTCTCAAAAAATCTGATGTTCAAAGTCGACTTTGAAACTGTAGGTATCGCCATTCATGTAATTAAATTAACACACACAACATACGTGGTGTGTGAAGTTAAGTTGTAATCTTAACTGAAGGGTTGTAATACCAATTAAGTTTGTCTGATGCAGTTTAATATCCTTTCATATGATAGCGCAGACTAGAGACATGAGGGCTAGTGCTAACAGTCCCTAGAATGAAACGAGATATAAAAATTCTGAAAAAACACTGTAAGAGAAATAAAATTGCATGAAAAGGTTCCCTGCCGTTCGGAATAGACTTTTAACTGTAGCCTAGGCTCTAGATAGAATGATCACACCATGGTGCATGAGAATCTAGGTTGTAAGCCTTACTAAAAGATTGTTATGACATTAAGTAAATTAAGTGAGTTGACGCATCACACAGCAACAGTCTTAGGCAGGATATGTCGAGATTATCATAGCAATGTTAGGTTAGCTAGGTTATAAGGGCATAGATATGCCTACATCAAACAAAGTGAATTTCAAAATGACGCTTGCAATTAAATTCGTTGGCAAGTTGCAGCCAAATCTGTTCATACATCAGTATTATGGTTGCTGTTTATTAATTGCTGCATTTAAAGTGGTAGAGTTGTAGGGAGTAGTGATCATAATATCCTATTCGTAGTGGGTAACTAACATTCAGCCCCACCAAACATCATTAAATCATTATCATAATTTCAATACCATTTTTCGATTAGGTGAGGTTAAATTGTCTATTGCCTCCAAGAGCATAGCTTACATGAGTCTTTCTGGGTGCTAAAGAACACTTTGCATCAGTACCGGGCAATAATAGTGAAGATATTCTATGTTCGGTTCTTGTTTCTGATTATAGTTTCTGTAGAAGATTTGGTTAGGTATCCCCAGCCTCTAAGCCTTGTTACGACTGCTATTAAGTACTAAAGATTGCCATGTTAGGCCCAGATTTTTCCTTTCTCTATACACGTGGACTCATTACCCCTTCATGGTTTTTCTTTTAATATCGTATTTTAATCTCGTATTTTATTGCCCGCAATAAAAACGCTTCTAAAATGCATGGATTTCGTTTACCTATTGTGTATCACAGAAATCGTGTTTCTAAAGCCAGTCTTTAATGATTTCAAATTGACTTGGTTAATGCTAAACCCCTACCACTATGGTCCGAAAGGTAAACTAGATTTTAATGCACTTTGCATATCTGTCCTGGGACCAGTGCTGGCCTTTAGGAACACTTTGCAAACTTGTTGTTGATCTGTCGTCTTACATGAATTGTTGTTTTATGGAGTTAATTTATGGTCAGAGTATGTCACCTAAACTTCGACTTGAAGGCAACCAGAATCGTCAAGTAAAGTAAATCGTATTTTCTTTTTCAAAACGATAAGGCATGATGCTGCCTTTAGTTTCATTGTTATGCTGGAGTGAGTGTTTCTTTCTGTTTCTTTGTTAATTTTTTTTTTTTTTTTTCTTTTTGTTGTTGTTGTGTACTTCTTTGCAAACATATATAATAACCATCATCATTAATATCATTATAAGGAATTTAATTCTATGATATTGTAAAATTTATCATTTGCTATGGAATGACATGATTTGTTTCCTTTTTTCCTTCTTTTTTTGTATTATTTTCTTCGCACTCTTCTTTCTTCACATGGTCTCAAGGTTCTGGCACCTTTTTGGAAAATATGTTTGTCATGTGTGTTGGCATTGGTTTGCTGGCATTTAAAAAAAAATATTTTTTCCTTTGCAATTTTTTAAAAACGAAAGGAACCTTAATGTAAAGGGAATGGTATGCGGACTGTATGTTGCATGGAAAGCAATGAAAGGTTGGCCAGATAGAAAGACAAGGCGGACAAGGATTGTGTCATATTGTAGCAGAAGCAGAGAGCAGAAAAAAAGGTGTCAAGTGAATTTGTAAAAATGAAAACAACACACTTTGAGGTGTTGCTTGACATAAGTTTTGATTACGTTTCCTCTTTTGCAATCAACTGTCATCAACGGCAATGTCATTAATATCATCAATGTGGAGGCACATTAGCAGCAGACAAACGAGTGTATTCACACAAACATTAAGTTATTGTATGGCCAGCAATATCAGTGAGTTTGTTAACTTAAATGAAAGACAAAAAAAAAAAAATTATCCTCAAGTGTATAGCTGATGATAACTACAACTCTAGTCCTTTTGTGCTGAGGTGTTGTGGCTGATTTTAATGGGTTTTCTTAATATTTGCCGAACAAGCCTTATACCTACCAATAGCTTTGCGACCAATCGATCTAGCCGATCTAGTGTAAGTATAAGTGTAAGTGTTTATCTGCTTTGTTTTGTTTCTATTAAGTCGGCAGAATATATACGAGAAATAGCCAAAGTAATCATAGTGGTGGTCTCTAGTGTCCAGGCAACAACATTATTTTCTGTATTGCCTTCATGAATTGCAATTCAATGCCGATAACGAATATATTTTGGTTTGCGTTGTTCTTTTCCTAAATTTTTATGAAAATAATTATTTACTTTCATGAACGGTAATCAAACATTTTCAATATGTTCCTCTATCATAATATGTCATGTATGCACGTATGTATACGACTAATATCTGAATGGTGAAGATTTAAGTTCATAATCATTTTTCCACTTTTAAACTGAAATTAATTGAAAAAAAAATAATCATTTGGTGTTCATGTTCATTCGTTCATTTTTTTTTTTTTTTTTGAAGTTTGTTATGCCAATTTATATAATTGCTTGATTGGTTTTAAAAATTTCTACAAAAAAAAAAATTGTACAAAAGACAGCAATTAAAAGCAATTTTTAAACAATTTTTTTATATAAATTTGTTAAAAAACAATAACAACAACAACAACAATCAATAATAATTTTTATAAACAGTTCAGATAACACAAGCACTACACCATAAACCTATGGTTTCGTTTTTATTCACTGCCAAGCTACAGTGGGGCAACCTAATTGTCATAAGAAAATATTTGAAATCTCATTTTTAACGTTTGATTTTTAAATACACTTAAGTGGTAGCTACAGTGAGAGACAAAAGAAACTGTACCTTAAAAAAAAATATGTACTTTAATAAATTACCGTTATTTTTATTTAAAAATTCTTGCATTGCCAGTTTATTAAATTGAAATAAAAAAAAAAATCCAAAAAATTTCCAAATAATTTTAATAAAAATTTTTAAGCACTCTCCTTAAGTGGTAAAAGTTTTATCCATAATATACAGTTTCTTTTGATACTCACTGTAGATTGATGTGGCTGTCCATCTAAGAGATTTCGATGGAACAAATTAGGCCACTTAGGACCCATTTCCTACAGTGTTGCCACAACATTACTACACTTGGAGTAATTGAGAGCATTTAAAAAATACTTTTACCTGGCAAGGGATTCGACTACAAGCTCCTAAAGTTGTCAATTCTTTATGGCAATTGAAAAAGAATTCTTTTGTCTGAATTTGCCAGCCAACACTTATTACCTTACCTATACAAAAGTAAAAAATCTCTCAGATTAGGCTCATAATGCAAACGAGACAAATTGATGCTTGGGCTTGTATAAATAAATTGGTCAACCATACAGTGGGACATTGAAAGCCAACAACTCCAACTAGGACAATGGACTGAACTCTTATTATAGTTGTAACCAGAATAGATTAAATGTACAGCACATGCGCAGGACGGGCATACACACAGATTTCTCTTTTGTGAAATATATACGGTCGGATGAAGTTCGAACACAAAACTTCGAACTCAAGTGGAACCTAATCATTAATGAGGTCATGGAATGAGGTAAGCTGGAGGGTTTTTCAGTAAGCTTTTTAATTGTATTCCTTCTTTGTTCCTTTAAGGAACACAATGCTGTTTCCAAGCACTGCTGCTATCCTCTTAGTATTTCAATGCTCTGTGACTTCCTCTCAGCAGTCTTCTGGCAATGACACTGAGAGTGAATTAGAAAAAAAAAAACGTGAAAAGCTTCTTAAATCTTTTGTTCAGAGTCGAAATTAAGTAGTAGGTCTCACGACTTATGTTTAATATGAACACTACACAATACGGATGGAGAGAGAAACTAGGTTGTAAACTTGACTAACATGAAAAAGAAGATTGAAATCTTTTAACTCTGTTACTGGGGACATAAGAGCGGCGCAAACATTTTTTCGACTATGGAACCATGTATGTACAAACATAGTAAGGAAACGATGTCACAGTGGTTGTAAAGCGATAAAAAGCGTTCATAATTGGTCATTACAATTCATCTATTTTGGCTCCGCCGTTACGCAGGTTACCACCAAAAATGATTTCAGTCTGGAGATCAAGCGCAACAAGGTCACTCTTGCCAATAGGTGCTACTATGGTTCTCAATAGGCAATTGAGTAACAGAGACCTCTCTCGGTGCGACGAAAACTTCATATACTCTACAAGGACGCTCATCCTACCCGTGCTTCTTTATGGGCGCAGAGGCATGGACCTTATTAAGCACAGATGCAAAGCAGCCTTGGAGAGTGTTCGAAGAGAAAAATCCTGCGTAAGATCTTCGGTCCAGTGCGAGTCTGGCGAAGAATTACCGCATCCCGATACAACAGTGAGCCTGTATGAGCTCCTCAACGACATGGACGTTGTGCAGCGTATTAATATCCAGCGGGCTGCGCTGGCATCGGCCAGTCGTTCGAGATGGAGAGGATGCTCTCCGGCTTGGTCATTACACACGCAAGATTTACGATCTAGGCTTTTAACACCACTATGTTGTGTATGTTTTATACATGAGTCGACTCTGAACGACAGATGTTTGGGAGAAGACTTTTTCGTGCAACTTTAAATTACTGCCCAGAGGCATTTTTAACCAACCTTTTCCCTTTAACTTCTTATCGACTGTTACTTCTCTAGATATTTACGGTGAGTACAGTATGGTCCTTTAGAAACTCAGGTACATTTAGACTCTCGTCCTCTGATAGATGTCCAGCCGAGATATTAAAATTTACGGTTCTTACCTTTTATTACTCATGACTATTACTCGAATTACATTCCACTGAACTGCAGTTTTTTAACATGTTTAGCAGTGAATTAATTCCTTATTGAGATATTGCGCATCGTAACTATCAGTTTTCTCTGGTCTTAGCTGACCTCCTCCAAAACTAACCACAATTTTAAACATGTGGATTTGAAGTTTATAGGTCCACTGAATGCTAGAAATATTTCCCTAATCTTAGTTAAATTTTTTCTCTAGATTTTCCTCTTTCAACGCGGTTCGTCGACTTGGAGTTTACATTTATCTGAAGCTGCAAAATTGTGCCATTTTTGTTGCCGAACAAAACAGGATTGTTTGCAAAATATGTGCGTTTTCTCTTACACACCCTAATATTGGTGTCTTCAAAATTTTGGAAAAATTCCTCTTGGCTTGGTCAGCTTTTTATTTAGGCTTAGCAGCACGTGGTGCTCTTATTGCGGACTTCACATAAGATCACACTGTCTAACTCTTAGAGACAGATAGCCTGTTATATCACTTCCACAGCATCTACATCCGACATGGTTTGCTGCCATTATTATTGTAAAGTCGCAATACCTTAACTCTGGCCATATACTGATAGGGCTTTACAATCTAGTTTTCTCTTTTGAGAACCACCGTCACACGACTTACAATATGCTTAGCGCATATGATGGTATGAAGAATTAAAAATTGTTGATCAATATCTACAATAAACCCACTGTAGTATCCGCACTTAAGCTTTTTCTACACTTTGATGCCACCAATCAAAACCAAACTAGCGCTGGTAACAGTTAATAAAACAAATCTCTGGTGTTGTTGTTTTTGTTTTTTAGGAAACTTGATCAAAAAACATTCAAAATTTCTAGGAACCCTAATCAAAATATAAACGCAACAACAATAAAATACAAATAATTTTTGTATTTAATCCGAGTGTGTGTGTGTGTGTGTGTGTGCTGTGTGTTGTGTTTTTTTGTATTTTAATTTTCGGTTATCATAAACGTTTTTGACATGTTAAACATTCATCATAATATTATTTGAGATGCTTTAAGAAGTACCCCGAAATGCGACGAAAAAAAAAAAAAAAGAAAAAACATACAGAAATTGTCAAACAAAGATCCGTTGGAGCTTTAATATGCGTAACGTTTACGTTTCGTTTCGTTTTCAACGTTGACTTCTGTGGCAGTCAGTTTTACGTTTTGATTGCTTTGTTATTGAGTGGGATACACTTTAAAGCAACGCTTGCTTTGTTTTGGCTTTCACAGCAGCACGCAAAAGTATTCAGTTTTCGTTGTTTGCGATAATTTATAACGGCTGACGTTGT
Organism: Sarcophaga bullata; assembly: GCA_005959815.1. NCBI lineage: Eukaryota > Metazoa > Arthropoda > Insecta > Diptera > Sarcophagidae > Sarcophaga > Sarcophaga bullata. Next base: position 21,419 of record QOCX01001813.1, on the reverse strand, counting down.
TTTGTTTTTTTTTTTTTTTTTACTTGTTTTCTTGGCAAATGTTTTAAAGTAGGGAGGTCATAAATATTTAACAACATGTGGCCAAAGACAAAGCCAAAAATCAATAGACGGATGCTTATAACGATCGATTGATCGATCCAGTCGAACGATCGAACGAACGAACGAATGAATGAACATTCAAAAGCAGAAAAAGTTCTTCCTTCCTTTACATATGAATGCGTTTGAAGAAGTGATCGCTCACTCCATTAAATCAAATTTGTGGAGTTTGTTGTTTTTTTTTTTGATTTCGCTTTTAATTTCAATGAATTTTATTGATCGCTCTCTGCCATAAAACGTTTACTTTAATTATGGATATTTCGTTGAAAAAAAAAAAAAAAAAAAAAAAAGAAGAGAAGAAAAAAACGAGAGAAACTTTGTTCGAATAATTGCTTTAACAGGAATATATAAATATTCCATTCAATTCTTAAGAATGCACTTATTTGGGGAACAATGATGATTCAAATTGAAAAAAAAAAATTTCATGAAAAAAATTGTCATGCCATAAAATTGCTTCCTCTTTAAATTCATGTCTGGAAAAGTCTTTCCAAAAAGTTTCTTCCACTGCTTCTCAATGTAAAATAAGTCGCATGCCAGATCTTTTGAAATGAAATGCTATTCCATAGTCGAGTTATTGTTTCAAGTTCAAATATTTGTAAAGAAAACTCATCATATTGACAGGATCCTGAACTAGAGGATCAAACAGGCAAATGTCCTCGTATACATGTCGAGTATTTCAGAGAAATTGAAAGTTTTTGAATATTAGAACGTACGTTGATTCACAACTTGTATCGTATGTCCACGAGTAAGTCACTGTAAATATTTATGCTTCCATTGGCTTAAAACTTAACGATTTTAGCCTTTAAATTCTTGTAGAATTTTTTCATTACATACATACATACATACATACATACATACATGGCATTGCATGCCATACACATACATACATTACAAATACAATACATACCAATACATACATACTTACATACAATACATGCATGCATGCATGACATCAATACATACATTAACATACATACATTCAAATACATAATATATTACATACATACATACATTACATACACTAAATCATAATACTTACATATACCATCCAACATACTATATTAAATACATACCTTACATACATACATTACATACATACATACATACATACATTATCATTACACAACTACATGTTGATAGGCCATAGACATTACATACATTACATACTCACATCTACATAATACATACATACATACATACATACATACATACATACATACATCATACATACAATACAATAGGCAGATAAGTGGCTTCAAGGGACAAGTGTCTGATGAAGCCGGTATGGTAAATTGGGCAAAAGACAATACGCGATAGACATAATGGCGGATGAGAGTGAAGCGGATATACTTCGCCGCCCCAGAGTATCCCGGAAAATAGCAGCTTATAAAGGCGGAGGAGCGGACGGACTTCTATGCACAAATGGGCAGTCACCGAATGGGAGAAACAGTTTAAAGGAAGATGCGACATTTCGCCTTGTCCCTGATATAACCCCTTGGATGGAAACAATCTTGCGAGCTGAACTTTTACGTGACCCCAGTTTCTAACTGGTCATGGATGCTTCAGGAAGTACCTGCACAGATTTGGACATGATACTTCCCTATTTGTCCAAACTGCGTAGATGAGGAGAAGATGCGGAGCATATTCTAATATGCTGCCCCAGATTCAGATGGCCCGGTGAATCGAGTTTTGTACCAAACCGGCTTTTGGAAGAGATGATGAACTCTAGTGATCTATGGAGACAATATAGCCAGAGAATGGCTGAAGTTATGCTGGAACTCCGAAGGTTGGAGTTACGAAGGCGAATTTTAAATTAGTGAGACCAAAGCTTTTAACAGCTAACCGCTTCGCGAGTAATAACGCTTACGTGCAGTCCGCCGGGGAGGGAGAGTTGGTTTGAAGTGGTAGGGGGTGGGTTTAGTAGTTAGGCACCTACATGGGAATATGGTGGAATCGTGCACTCTTTTTGGTTGTGTCAAACAAAATGTCTTTTCGAAGATTCCCACCTCCGGCTCAAGACAAAAAAAAAAAAAAACAACATACATACATAGCATAATGCACGCATACATACATACATACATACATTACATACATACATACATAACTGGGCCATTACAACCATTCAGTCAGGATTACGACCTGGCTTCTCACACACTAACGTTGAGTGCGTTAATTCTACACATGACTGGCGAAACCTGCCATTTTAAAGTCAACTCCAGACAATAGATTTTTGAGAAATTTTTCGTGACAGTTTTTATTTGCTCTCCGAATTTTTGCCCTCAAATCTGCAGAGAGTTAGTCGTCGAAGAATATTTTTTTCTTATTTCGTTTTGTTGCAGATTTCTAAGCTAATGTTTGAGCCAAATAAGCCACCATCCTCCCTATCAAACTATAACCACAGGCTGGCCTCCACAGATTTTAATTGCAGAGCAATAAGAGAGCTCTGCGGAGATCGAACAAATGATCGAACAAGTATGATAGAGGCAACATTTTCGTTTTGTTGCAGATGTCTGACCTGGGGTTTGAATCGTGTGCTCATGTCCAACGCACTACCTACTAGACTATATGGCGACTTTTTTTCCTTATATTTCGCAAGAAATTTTTATCAACCAATTTTTATCAACCAATCATGACTAGTGAAACGTCATTCAACTGCGAACTTTGTCACATCGTCCATCCGGAATTTATTACTCCCAAAAAGCGTCTCAGCGGTTTGTAGTTGTTATTATTGTAACTCCAGTAAAAGGTCTAAACCTTGGAGTATCGATAGCCTCTTTTGTATATGAGATCAACAAATAATCCATCTGACATGGTTTGCTGTTCCTATTATTGCAACACCAGCGTAATGCCGCACTGTTTAACTCTTGGAGTACCGATAGACCCTTAAATGACTTCCAAAGGCATTTCCATGTGATATGGTTTGCTGTCGTTTTTATTGAGGCTCCAATGTAAGGTTGCACTTTCTCACTCTTGGAGTATCGTTAGCTGCTAATATGACTTCCACAGGCACCTCCATGTAATATGGTTCGCTGTCGTTTTTGAGGCTCCAATGTAAGGTCGCACTTTCTCACTCTTCGAGTATCCACACTCTTCGAGTTTCCACAAGCATCTATCTATATGTCACGGCTTGTTGTCGGTATTATTACCACATGAATGCAAGAATGTAATACCAAACTCTTGGAACATCTGATAGGCTTTCCATTCTAGCTTTCTCAGTTTGCTTCGGGTTGAGTCCCTAAGTTCAGTATTACTCATGCTGTTGTGCGAAAATATCATGCCTAGGATTTTGAGGCTCTAGTTGCTGAATACCTATGATTATTCCATAATTGTGTTCAGTACTAGCCAGACTTCTATTTACTTCCCTTCAAATATTATATTCATAATCTAAGGCTTCGCGTTTGCATGATGAGCTCCATGTTATTTCAAAGTTCTTCTCCCACCATAATGGCAGACTATTAAGGTTATGTATGGGCTTGTATGTTGGCCTTACTCCAGCATCTTTTACGTGAAAAACTCCAAACAATATCTCTTTTCTCTAAATGAACTTGACGCATGGTGAACAGTTGGGGTGCTATAAGGCATCGTTGTTTTACTCCCAACGTGCATTGTTCTGATAATTTGAAATGATTTTCTGGAATAAAAATTTGAGCTTTATGGGTTGTAGTAAATGGAGTACCATCACCTAAGTTAATTTGTTATTCACCGGTATCATGCCATTGTATATGGGTTAGAAACTTTGCTCTTTAAGTCCTACTCTTTCTCAATAGGAGATGGTGTCCTATTTTTTTATGATGTTTTTTTGGATGTCTTCCTAAATGGTTTACTTAGTGAGGAGATTGGATGCTCGTTCTTTCTTGGTTTTCTTTTAATTTTGGTTTGTAATCAAGCAACACTTCAAGCCTCTGCTATAGCCTCTAATACTTAATCTAGTTAACTAGTCATTGCTATACGTTAGTGAGGATTCCAACCTGTCTGAACACATTACCCCTGTACGCTTGATATGAGATATGGTGTAACATGAAGTGTAGGTGACTACGTATAAGACATGCACGGGCATTCGATTATACAGTGAGCGTCAAAAGAAACTGTACATTAAAAGAAAGTATACATTAATAAATTACCGTTATTTCTATTTTAAAATACCAAAACTTGCGAAATATTGCCAAATTTTTTCAGGCACTGTCCTTAAGTAGTAAAATTTGAGTTTTGGTTTTATACCAGGTGTACAGTTTCTTTTGACGCTTAGTGTAGGTATTCATTAAAGCACTTTCACAATATAACTTATGTTAGTTACAGTGCTTTATCAACAATTTAAGGAAATGTGATCGACCTCGTAGACTGGAGTTATTAACGGTCTATTGGGCCAGAGAGTTGCAAAACGAATTTCAGAGTGAATATACTATCAAACTGTGCTAAGGGAATGCCTGTTTCTTATCTCATTCCTACAATGTATTTCCCATGCCCAAAACAGTGTGCTGTATAATAGGAGCTATCCCCCTAAATATAGGTAGGAAATAAAGAATGTCAGCACAACGATAGTAGTTTCTTATACGAAAAGTTCTTTGAACTCTTCCAGAAGAAAGGAAACTGATTCACACAGAAAAAATGACTCATTTAGTGTCCTTTAAATGGACATACAAAGAGAGAGAGAGCGAAAGAGAGAGAGAGTTAGAATTATAAAAATGCCTTTGCTTTACTGGATACAATGAAATGAAATGGCGAATGGCTGAGAATGAATGAAACATTAAGAAAAGGACTTAAAATTTTTCTTTAAAAACAAAAGCAAAAGCAAAAGCAAAAGCAAAGCAAGCGTATAAAATTTTATTAACTTCTCTATTCCATATTTACTACCTTTTTGGTCAAAACAAAAACAAAAAAAAAGTAAACTGAACAATAACAAGAAATAAATATTAACAACAAAACATAGACAGTGTTTATGCTAATCCGTTCCGTTCCGTTCCATCAAAACACATTAAAAAAAAGAAGAAGACGATGACGAATAAAGGAAAAACAGAATTAAAAACAAGAAGGGTAAGATGGATTGATGATTGGAATGGGTTGTTGCCTGTGATAGGCAATGTAATTTATGACCGCCAAATGTATTAAAATTTAAAAGAAGTTTTATAACTTTTGTATTCAAAACAAAACAAACAAAAAGAAAGACAATAACAAGAGGTAGATGGAAAAGATGTGGTGATTAATACCCCAAAAAAGAAACCCAAAAAAAAACAAAAAAAAAATTGCCATTTACGAGTAAATGCGATAAGGCCGCATACCTTAACATTACTTCACATTTCGACGATGCCAAAGCCATTAAAAAACGCCAAGTATTGGCCAAAATATTTTTAAGAAGCACAAGAAGAAGGACTTTTCAAATATTTTCCACGTATTTTTTTTTTGTTTTTATGGCAACCTTGTTGAGGGTATTTAATTTTCTTTTTTTTTTTTTTTTTTCGTTAAAGACTTTACGTAGATTGTGCTCCTTTTAATCCTGCTTTGGTACAGAGAATCTCTTTAGAAAACTTTAAACAATTTCGTTATGGTTCAATAGGTTTTATTTTTATTGGGGAATCAATTTGTGGCCTCATTGGATTTTAGTTTTATAGCCCAAAAAAGATTTTGAAGCTCCTTTCTATTTTTCAACATTTTGCTTGAATTTGCTTCATTCTCTTTAATTTCTGAAAACGTATTTTTTTTTTATTTATTTTCGTTTTGACGCGTTGTTCGCTGAAGAAAAGAAAAAAAAAAGATGAAACAATGAATGAAATCACAAAACATTTGCTAAAATATCCCAAGGCTTTAACTTGTTCTCGGGTTCAAACGCTCTCAACAAGAGCATAAAAAATAAAATCATAAATATCTACAAAACAACAACAACAACAACAAATAAATCAATTTGAAAAAATATTGTTATATCAGTTCAGTTTCACTTTGCCACCGTTACACAATAAAAAAAAAATAACGCTAGCAATAGATAGTGCATTACAAAAAATTGTTACAGTTTAATAAAAATTTTGCACAAAAGTTTTTCTTTGCTATAAGGATTTCGATGAGTTTTCAATAAATGCAGTCTTCGCAGTATGGCTTAAATCCAAAAGAAATCTACAAGTGAAGCTAGGGTGTATGGTGTTTGCAGATCAGAAGTTGAATGCTAAAGAACAAGAAATAAAAAAAACATGAACAAAAGATCAAAAATCATAAGAAAGACCCTTCTTGGTGGACAATAATCGTTGTAAACCGAACATCCCATACATTGCAACCATTCAGTTAGGATTACAAGCTAGTTTCTCACACCACTTATGTTGTAACTGCTAGGTTTATCCATAAGTGGCGGGACCGAAAGACATCCCAGTACGGAAAAATCAATAACTATAGCACGGAATCCCTTATTTGTTACACTGTTACTGAGTTATGAAGATAGTTTAATAACTCCCCATAACTCGCTGTTTAGCTGCCACAGCTTTACCAGATAACAGCAATCATTAGCTGGCCATTGACATTCCCGAATTGCTAACCTATTCCCACTGTTTTTGTCACTGTTTAATATCGAGTTAAAGAAAAATACTAAAGATGGATTACTTATTGTCCAATGTTTTGAGCAATAACACTATAGTGGACATATAACACGCTCCAGAGGAGCAGATTAGAAAAAGTTAAGGTTGTACAAAATGCAGACTTCGTGTAGAAAGTAAGATAGAATTGCAATGTCAACAGATCTCCTTCAACCTATCACATACATACATACATACATAATTGGCCATTACAACCCTTCATTGAGGATTACGGCCTAGCTTCTCATCCTATCTACCTAAAATCAAGTGACAAACAGATACTTACTTAAGAGAGTATGCCACTGACTTTTATTATCTTTAAATTTATTATCTTTAAAGTCACTTAACAATTTTAGAACGAGTTTGATGATAGAATCCGTTTGATCAATTTTTACATCAATCGACTGGCTGCTCTAAAATATTAGAAGACTTATCCCTTTTCTAACGCAGGTGATCTATCCGACTTCCAGGAGAGGATAGCATTAACAATGCATATCATGGGAAAGTCGGGCAATGCCACATTCTGATGAATTTGGGCATTTGTGTTTCATTTCCATAAACCCTGCTAAATCACAAGCCACTTCCGCAGTAATTGTTAAATATCTGCTGGACTCGCTTAAGCTGTTGCTCTAAAAAAATCGACATGCTCCCACTTGGTTGTGATTTTCATACTGGTTAAGCACAGAGTTAGTTGTTCTGAATCGACTCTTGAAGTTTAGGCTACGAGTGGTTTTAGTAGAGTGCAGCCGTTGTTGTCTAGTAGGTAATGTGGGTGTATTAGACACGAACCTATGGTTTAAGACCTAGCTCGGACATATTGAACGAAACGAAATATGGCCACCTTCTCTCAGCAGTCTTCTAGCAAAAATCCTGGGAGTAAATACAATTGCCATGAAAAGCTCTTCAAAAATCGTTCTTTCGGAGTTCACTTTAAACTGTAGATCCGCCTTTCCATGGATAAAAATTAACTCACCTAACGTGCATGGTGGTGGAAAAGCTAGGTTGTAATCTTGACTAAAGGGTTGTAATGACCCGATTAAGTACGTAAGTATTTATAGACTTCGGCAAGATTGTCAATAATTGTGTAGCTGATGGAATAGCCAGAGGGAGTACAAAGATCGCACAGGGAGTACAAAGATTTGTACTCCACAGAGAGTATAAAGATCGGAAGTATTAGCATGCATAAGTATTCTTATTGCCCATTTAAACTGGAAATACTTCAATCATTGTACAAAGGCTTTCAATTCCGATTTAAGCACTAGCGGAGATGCTAGGCTCTGTTGCACTGACGTAAATAAAATTTAAAAAGAAGGCATGTTAATAGACTCGGTATTCGCATTCATGAAATGGCCGTAGTTTAGTAGGTAGTGTGTTGCCTTATTAGACGTCAGGCCACGTTCAAACTCCAGGTCAGACATCTCCGACAGAATGAAACATGAAAAAATATTTTTTCGGCGGCTTCCTCTCATCAGATTTCTGGCAAAAACTCTACGAGTAAAATAAAATCGCCATGAAAAATTTCTCAAAAAATTTGACGTTCGAAGTCGACTTTAAACTGTAGGTCCCGCCACTAGTGTATAAAATTAACACCCGAAACATAAGTGTTATGAGAAGCTGGATCATAATCCTGACTGAAGGGTTGTAATTTATGTACGTACGTATTCTAATGCATGGGTTTTGCCAGATTAAGGGTTCAGAAAAAAATTAGGCTACAAACGCCGATTTCTTGCCATGAAACAACGGAGATTTTGGGCATGACATCTTTAGCTGAACTCTCTAAAATTAAGATCACCGTGTAAGTTTTTAGGAGTCAATATGTTGGTCTGTAGAAATCATCTGAATCTCTGGTTGAATATTGTCTAATAGCACCAGCTATGGGTCTAAAGTCCAGCCTGTATGGAACCTAATGTTTCTGCAAAGGGTTTGTCATCTTAAGAACTCAAACTAAGGCAATCCAATTGAATACATTGATAAGTAAAACCATATTATTTGGAGAATATTTTTCATACGCACTGTATATACATACATACGTATATATACATACTATTGCATGTGTGTGTGTGTGTAATTGTGGCACGCTCATATGTAAATGGTGGATCTTTGTTTTAATCCTGCCAGCAAAATAGAAAATTTCCTTTCTACCAACAAACCCATGTAAATACAAATCATAGCACTAAGCATGATAAAAAAAATAAAAAAGGCGCTGAAAAACAATTACAATTTGGATTTCAAAAATTTGTTGTTGTTGTTGTCTGTTGTTGTTGTTGTTCATATCCGAAATGTAACACTCATAACAAGGTCATGCATATACATACTCGTAAAGAGCGAAACATTTTTAATGTTTTTCTCGTTTTATTCGAATATTTTCTGAATTTTTTTCTGATTTTTTTTTTTCTGTACGATTATCCTGTTTAATCGTTGTATGTATTTAGGCAGTAATACCATATGTATGCGTGTGCTGCCACCACTACTACTACAACTGCTACTGCTACTTTATAAAATATTAAAAAAAAAAACTGAATAGGAAGAGGAGTGTGGGTATTGTGTAGTTTGAATTGAATGAAAAAACAGCAACAACAACAACAACAACAACAACAACAATAATAATTTTTCATTTATTCATCAGCAGCAATTCGTCATAAATTGGAATTTTTTTTTAGATTTCCCTTCTCATATTTTTTTTTGTTTTTTTTTCAGTTTGTTTTCTGTTTTGGCCTTGTAAAATTCAAATATTAAAAAAGGATACAAACAATCATACTTGCATGGAAAGCATGGAAAAATGATTAAAGTTTAGCAGAATGTAAGGCAATAGGGACTGTAGGATTACAAATTAAAAATTTTAATTACAGGCAACAGGCAGTTTCTTTCCATTAGAATGTGTTCTTATCCATCCTATTACATCAATAAAAGCTTCCGTTATGGAAAGGTCTGACTTTTTTGAAACTCAAGGGCCTTGAAAAAGTTTCTTTAACTCGAATGCGGATTTTGAAACTTGCATTACGGTCTACTAAGATTGATGTTTATAATCTCCTAAGATTTCACTAAAGGGTACTCATATTATCGCGATGCAAAGACTTAAGTGTAGAAAGCTGGATACTCGCGTTGATGGTAGTGACTTGCAGCAATCAGATCTAAAGAAGCACGAACTAAGCCCTACCCTTGTAAGCAACTGATTGCTTAATGTACACCAAATTCCCATTTTATTGTCATTTCTTTCGAAGCAAAAGAGACACATGTGCGCAGGGTCCAATTGACTTGTCTGCCAGCACTCTATCAACGTCTGTACTGGACTATAGTAACAAGCTAGTGATCTTCATAAATATAAAATGTAGGAAGGAGTCAGCATCAAGCAGTTGTAAATTGTCTCATACTGCGAACCCGCTAGACAAACATATACCTGGCTTGGTATCAAGTTTTTTTTAAACCAAGCAAGGAAGAAACGACTGGAATAAGGGGGTTTCAGTTCCACAACACGCGCCATTTCTCGTTCTGCTGTAGGAGTGGTAGGTGAAGAGCAGACCTTCCAAATTTTATTCAAACTAATCAAACCAAGAGAGAGATTTAGTAGCCGAAACACCATACACATGCATTTTTCAAAGACCACCTCCCCCCCCCCTCAATCTTATCTTAATCATATGAAAACCAGCCGTTGAAGCTAACAAGCGAACGAAATCTTTCCATTGTTGGTTTCTACAAAAGTACGGCGAAGAAACGCACTTTTGTAAGCAAAAGCGATTAACAAAAAGACTTGATGACCCCCATACATGACCCCGTATCGTAAAGGAGATGAAAAATTATCATCTCATTTGAGCGATCATTGGCCAATGCAATGGTATCCACTTTAGCCGGGGTGTTCTTGAGATTTCTTTGTAATAATTGAGGCCCTAGAATATAATGCGAAGGTATCGACTAGTATCAAGGCCTCATCAAACCCTTTGTATAAATGACTGTATATTGCGAAGTACTTAACAGGTAACAAGGCCTCATCCTTGTGAAGATCTGGCCAAGTCTCAAGGCCTTATTACTCTCGCTTGCACAAGTGACTGTACAATGCGAAGAGCTTGAAAGGTCTCAAGACCCCATCAATCCCGCTTGTACAAATGACTGTACCAGAAAGCCTCAGAGTCGTTAGAGGTGTTCAGTCTCTCAGAGGAACTTCAGGCGATTCATCCATCCGAACTAAAGATGCTGAGGTATTTTGAAGCTATACGCTTCGAACCTAAAGAACATCAGGGGTTGTAAAGTAACTCAGTCTAGTACTCTCCAAGTACACTGTTTATGTATAGTAAAGTGCGTGATCAAATGCGATAATTATTACAAAAAAGTTATCAATTGTAAGACAAGGCATGAAAGATCGAAATACATACGTACATACATACATACATACATAGTTCCTCATTACAACCCTTTTAAGTAAGGAAACCAACCTTACGGGGCGGAACTTACTGATTAAACTTAACTCTGAACAATAGAGTTTTTTGAGTTTTTTTCCAGAAGTCTGCTGAGAAGAAGTCGCCGAAGAACTTTTTATTCGTATTTCGTTTAGTTGGAGATGTCTGGACTGGGTTCTGAACCGAGGCCTCAAGTCTAATAGGCGAATACACTACCAACCGGACTACGGCGACTACAAAAATTGAAATAAAAAATCTTGTGGTTGATTACAGTCAATGCTGCCAATATGATGAGAAATAAAGCCAAGAATTCGAAATTTCTTGAAGCAAATGAAAAACAAAACATGGGAATAACAAGCAAATTACAAAACAAATATGACAAGCAAAACAACAAAATATTCACAAAAGCAAATAAAAATAGAAAAAAGGAATAACAAAAGCAATGGGTGTGGTAGTTGCTGTAGTCTAGTAGGTTGGGTGTTGGCTTATTAGATGTAAGGTTACGGCAATTTCCTGTCAGCAGATATCTGGCAAAAACTCTGACAATCAAATAAAATTGCCATGAATGTGTTTCTCAAAAATCTTTCATTCGGAGGCGATTTTAAACTGTATGTTCCAGCACTCATGGATAAAATTAACGCACAAAACATCCGTGGTGTGAGAAGCTAGGTCTTGATCCTGACTAAAGGGTTGTAATGATCAATTATGTATGTGTGGTATGGACTGTTCAGTTTTCTAGCACAGTAGCTGCATTTTTGTATCAGTTTATGGAAATCATTGCTCTGCTAATGACCTCAGAGCTACAATCAGTAACACATGTGATCAGATACGAAGCCATAATGATCCCTCAAAACACGACAGTATGTTTTACTCCTATAGGTACTGTAATGTAATGGGCATTACATTCAGTAGCTAAAGAGAGAAGTTTTACAAGAAAAAATTTGTGTTAAAAACTAATGTAGTTCGGCAGGCTTTTAATTTTAGTACTTCAACCTAGAACGCCTTCTGAAGAGCTTTGTTTTATTAGCAACAGGAAAAAATAATTAAAAAACAAACAAACAAAATCAATATGAATTCAAATAAGAAAATGGAATGCATAACAAAGACGAAGAAGAAGAAGAAGAAGAAGAAAAAATTAACAGAAAAAAAATAATGAAAACGAAAAGAAAAGAAATCAAAGAAAATATTTACTTGAGTGGGAACAACGCCAAGACAAGTCAAGTCGAATCAAATCACATCATGTTGAGGAAAGAGGAGGCAACAACAACAACTGGTGGTATGGTATTATCCTTCTGGCCTAGTGTGCAATATTTTTCTAGTTTGTTTTGTAACTGTTCCTTAATAAATAGCATACTCACAGACAAACACACAACAACAACAACAACAAACTGTTAAAAAAATTTTTCAATTTTCTTGTAACGACAAAAGATCAATACAATATTGAAATGAATTTTCTTCTCACTCATATTCTTTCAATTTTTTCCATTTCAAGCATTTTGGTTGATAGAAAGTACGTCTATGGGTGTATAGTACCCCCCCCCCCCCTTTAATAGGAAAAATGGAAATCAATTTTTAAAAGAATTTTCTATTAAAACTCTGGTTATTGTAGAATGATAATGAACAACACAATGCAATACAGAGTGTGTGATAAATGCATGGAAAGAAGTTGATAAAAAAAACAAATTTTGTCCTTAAGTTAATCAAGATCTTTCTGATAATTGATTGAAAATGTTATTGAAAAATCAATGCCAGACGGCATGGGTGATACGATATGGTTTGTGGCTTCAATTGTTGCCAATTCCTGCCTGCCTGTTTGGGGGTAAGAACCAATACCACATTATAATGCTGAGGATAATTTGATTTTAAAATTCCACATTTTCTTTAAATTTTAAAGAATTCTTATTATTCACGCCAAAAACTTAATGAATTTACTCTTCTTTACAAATAACCAGTTAAAGTTGATGTTGAAAGCAACATTTTCTTGTTACTTTATGTAACACAAAATCAGAAAAAAAAAATTTTAACATTCGAACAACAACAATAACAGCAACAAAATCCAAAAAAAAAAAAAATTACATATTAAATCTATGTCTGTCTGTCACCATACCCAGTATATCTTTCAATATTGACTATTTGCTTGGCTGTGTCTAGTGTGCCTTCGATTTTGTTGCCACTTGTACGATGAAAATGAACTTTGATTCTCCCTGTTATGTGTTCGTGCGTTTGAGTATCTATTTTTGGGAAGTTGTTTGATTATGTGTTTCAAAATTTTTCTTTTCCTTTTTCGTTTCCTTTTCATATTTGTAGTTGTTATTTGGCAAATTACAACATTTTGTTGCAACAAATAGCATGAGATGAAGAAACAAGCAGAAGCATTGGAAATACAAGAAAGCAAAGTAAAATTGGTTTCTTTGTAAGTTTTTTTTTTTTGTTGTCTTCACATCATATCACATCCTTGTGTCTATTTTGTCTTTCAATACTTTTTACTTTTTTATTTGGGGACTTTCTCATTTCTTCGATATCCAGTTATTCTGTGTGTAATGTTTTGTTTGTTTTTTTTTTTTGTTTTTTTTTTGTAATTCGAAGATGCTTGTAATACATCCATGCGGAGAAGATGCTCTAGAACTCTAGGATGTGAGTCATTCTAGGAAGAAAGAAAGAACATGAAGTCCTTGCTTCAATTAAAATCATATTCAGATTGTGGATGTCATATCGTGAGATTTGTTAGTTGATGTCTTATGCTGTAGTGCTATGAATTTTAATGCTTCTCAAGTGTTCAAACCTTAACTCTGACATCTGGAAAGAGAAAAAAAATCTAAAAGATTACCAATTGCCACGAAAAAAACTTTTTAAACCTGACGCAGCTCTTGCATAAACTAACGCACACAATATGGTTGTTGTGACAAGCTAGGACGTGTTCCTAACTTAAAGTGTACAGCTTACAGGACAGCTTAATGCCAACCTCGTGGTAGTCTCCTACTCCATTGCCAACTTTGGAACTATCAACGCCCAGTCATAGCCCTTAGTGTGGAATAACTACCCAGACCAGCTGCTGCAAATCGCTTATCTTTACCAGTGAGACCTTCGCCACTATCAGTATAGACTGCCTAAATCAAACCACTGCTCCCAGTGTGCCAAAGCCACCCAAGACAACTTCTGCAAATCGCTTATCTTTACCAATGAGAACTTCATCGCCATCAGTAAAGGCTGTCTAAGACAAACTACTGGCTGCAGTGTGGCAAAGCCACCCAAGGCAGCTTGTTCAAGTCACCTGTCTTTAGCAGTGAGACCTTCGTCGCCATCAGTAAACACTAAAAAAGCAAAGCCACTGCTTCCAGTGTGGCAATGCCACCCAAGGCAGCTCGTTGAAGTCACTTATATTTAGCAGTGAGACCTTCGTTGCCATTAGTAAAGATTGCCTAAGTCAAACCACTGCTTCCAGTGTGGCAAAGCCACCCAAGGCAGCTTGTTCAAGCGTACCAGTTAGACGTGCATGTATTCACAGTTCGTATGTCAAACCTCAGAGTACTGGCATGCCTATTCAAACAATGACTGCCTCAATAATCGTGTTCCCTGCCACCAGCACTTTAATCTCCATCTTTCGAGCCATTCGAAATATCTACGCCAAGCCGCTGCTCTCAGCACGGAAAAGCACCAATGTCAGCCTGCTGAAGTCACATACGCATGACATAACAGTCAGTCAGGGTATGACACCCACATTAAGTGTTCGTATGAACCTGGGAATGTCTATCTCCTTCAAAAAGTTCATTGTCGCCAGCACTTTAACCGGCACCTTCATCGCATGTACTTGCATAATCATCCCCATCGAAGCTTTCTGCCAACTTTGTTGATCATCATTGTGTCTTATCGTATTCGGGACACTTATGAGCTTATAGGACAGCCTGATGCTATCTTCGTCTTGCTATCCATTGTCGATTTCGATTATCGAGCTATTCATAAAGACCATACACGTCAAGCTATTGTTCCCACTATTGAAAGGCCGTCAAAGTCGGCCTGCTGAAGTTGTCAGGGCTTGTCACTCATACTTAAGGTACGTATGAACCTTGGAATGTCTACCTTCTTAAAATAACCGCAAAAAATTCATTGTCGCCAGTACTTTAACAAGCACCTTTGCCGCCTATACTTCCATAATCATCCATAATCATTCCCATTCCCATCATCCCTTTCTGACAACTTTGCTGATCATCACTGTACTAAATCGTGTACTGGAGATAAACGGGAAATTATTGGGAGAATCATGGAAAGTTTGCCTGAAAATCAGTATCAAAGAGATAATCTCTTCGATTCAAAACTTGCAAAGAAGTTTACAGCTTCACATATTTGGGTAATATTTTTGCAACCAAAGAAACTTCTAGGCCGTACCGAAAGGGCCGTTCGACGTTTGTCAAACTACAATATGTTTGGTAAGCAAACTACGTTTCATGTGCAGCCCTTGCGGTGATCAACATCTTCCCTAGTCTGTACAGGGACTGCGTTTACTTGTGCCATCACAACGGGCCACTATGCATGCTCAAGTGAGCTTGTGATATCAAAACTATGACTCCAACCAACCTAACCTAACCTTACTTCGGGAATTAGAGTACCAATAGAGAGCAATGAACGGTTCCTTCGAAATTGCTTAACACAATAAATAAAGATTCTAAGTTAACAAAATTAATGTGCCAAAATAAAAGTGAAATGATCCACATACATACGTAGGAGATGAGACATTGTGGATGTCTTCTGTTCCAATAATAATTGTAAAAATACAAAGAAAGTCTAACCCAAAGTCTAAAAATGTTTAACCTAAAAGTTTTTGCTGTTATCGTTATCGTTGTTGGTATTGTTGTTGTTGTTATACATTATTTGTTACAAAGTCATCAGCAACCTCCTTAACATCATCAGCAGTAACATGGTTTTTCGACATTTTCAACAACGTTAAAATCCTTCAAGGCTTTGGCTGTCGATAACAACAAATGCGGCACACGATTACAAACACATTACAAATATGAAAAATATTTGTATTGTTGTTGCTGTTGTTGTTGTTGTTTATTTTCTTTATTTATTTCAGCAACATTTTTTTTTATGCGTTTTTTTCCAATTTTCATTCCCTTTTTTTCAACCCCCCTTTGTTTTTGCAGGATATTTTATCTGTGCTCAGTTTCTACAGTTGCATGTCACCTGTATTGATTGAATTCCCACCTGTTTGAAATCAGTTTCACAGAAAAATTAAAAAAAAAACTGAAATTGTTTTTAAAAAAATACATAAAAATCTACCAACCGATGAATATTTTTGTTTAACTTTCGTAAAGAATTTGTTGTGAGGCAAGTGAAGTATAGGTGGTAAGTGGGTGGGATGGGTGTTGTGTTGTTAAACTGATAGAATATTGGATGTCTAAAGACAACTTTTGTTTGGCTGTATCAACAGAATGTCAGAATATCATTTACAGAGTATCGTCTCTCTATAAAAGACTGTGATTTCTTTCGTTTTTTGTTTTGTTTTTATTTGTTATTCGATTGAAATAAAAACAAAAAAAAAAACGAAAAAAATTTTTATGCAGCAAGGAGGTGTCAAATGTTATGATATTTTCAGATTTTTTTTTTTTTTATTCACACTCATTTTAAATTTACAATGAAATTATTTTTTGATATTATTTTCTACTCTGGAATTGTTCTAATTTCATGAAAAGCATGTATAAGGTCCAAGATTTCACTATCAAATGATATCAAAGTCTACTATTTTTGATGGTTAGAGAAGAAAACTTTATTGTTCCCATCATCATCACAAGGTTTAAATGTCTCTGGTAATTGCAACCCTTCAGTCAGGATTACAACCTAGTTTCACACATCACTCATGTTGTCTGTGAGGTAGTTTTATACATGAGTGGCTGGACCTACAGTTTCAAGTCGACTCCGAACAACAGTTTTTTGAAAAGCTTTTCATTACAATTTTATTTCTTCCCAGAGTTTTTGCCAGAAATCTGCTAAGGGGAAGTCGCCGCAGAAATATTTTTTTTTTATATTTTCGTTTTGATGCCTGACCTGAGCTTTGAACCGTAGGCCTTATAATACTACGGCGACATGTCTCCAGAGATTTTAATTCCACACTTTTACGACAGACATGCAGATCGAACAAATGATAATAACAAAAATTGTTATGGCGTCAATTAATTCCCCAAAAAAAAAGATAGATGAGGAAAGCTGGAATTGTAATGTTGGAAAAGCACGCGTTTTTCAGTTGACCGGCTATAATTGAATTACTTGTTGTGAGATAACCCCTAACCATGCAATGCATTGCGAAGAAGGTTAAGTTGAAGTTGATTTTTTTCCATTTTACAAATTCGATGAAAGCGTAACATACCATACCAGCCTTTGATGGGCATCAAACCCACAACATAGACACTCGAGTAGCAGGCATTCAAACCTCTCTTGTACAACGTTGGTAGTGCACAACGGAATTTTTCGTTTCTATAGGTTGTAGAAGCCAAATCAAAAAACACTGCATTACCATTTTTTTTCTTAAACCTGATTCTTGCGCGGCATGCTTTATCCATGATCTTTGTCATGGAGCTAGGAAAGAACCCAATAGTCATCTGCTGACAGTCCCCGCTGGTATATCCTGCTTACATACATAATTGGTCATGGAAGTCCCCGAAAAAATATTTTTTTTTTTTTGTATTTTGTTTTGTTGTTTGACTTGGGGTTTGAACCACGTCTAATAAGCCCGCACTACCTACTACACTACAACGACTTCATATCTCGCTTAGTTCAATTTAAAATTTATTTATAAACGCTAAGAGATCCTACATCTGGTATTGGTATGTTGAGTCTGTAAAGTACATTGTGGTTACTGTACTGGATAGTGTGCGATATCCAGTTGTATGCGTTACTTTTATTAACTTATTGAGTGAGTGGTCATTGGTCAAGCCCTTAGTCAGGATAATGGCCTAGCTTCTTATACTATAGACGTAATAGATGTATATTTTACCCCTGTGGTGGCGAGACATACCGTCGTCTCCGAACCATAGACTTGCTAAACTTTTCATACCAGAGTTTGAAGTAAAGTCGCCATAAGAGATACTTTTTGTTAATTCGTTTTGTTTGAGATATATGAGCTAGGGCTTGAACTAGGCTACAACGATTTTTTTCAAGATCCTAGATCTGAGGACTAATCTCTCGAAA
>QOCX01001812.1:0-22416 GCA_005959815.1 Sarcophaga bullata | reverse complement strand
CAAAAAAAATGGAAGGGTTTTAAGTGACTTTTTAAGTGTAGTATTGCGATTTCATTGACTTAAGATCATGGTAAATGGTGTGAAATGTATTGTTAATGCGCTTGCTTATGAGAATTTTCTGTTAGATTTGTGAAGTTAAATACGTTCATCATGGTTTTACGAAAGCAGCGAACTTCCTTTTGATAAGACTCAAAACAGTTTGCAAATAATAATATAGAGGGATATGCTGCGCGATATGCTACCTTCTAGGTAGCTTACATGATAGTTTTTTAAAGGGAACACATACTTAATCATGCATCATAATTGTCATTAAACGCTTTACAGGATTATGAGGAGTTTCTTCATCACCACTTATGTTTAAGTGACTCTGAACGTAGATTTTTGAGAACTTTACATGGCTATTTTATTTAATCGAGTTGTGCCAGAAATCTGCTGAGAGGAGTGAGCGTATTTCTTTATTTTAGACATGTTGACTGGGTTTGAACCGTAGCAATCTTCTACTGACTACAGAATTCAGGAAAGCAAGGGAGCAATAAACATTTCGTGAAAAGAATTCCTCTGCAGGGTGATCAATTTATTCCCCACGGATTGAAGTAATTTGATTGAAATATCTCTTTCTTAGAGGATTATCTTGTAAGAAGATCTTGATTGAAGCGTCGAGTTAAGTAGGTAATGTGTTGGCTTATTAGCGAAAGCCACCCGTTCGAATGCTTGTTCAAATCTTGACTTGTTCTCAAATAATCATGGCCGCATATTATGCTAGTATTGGGTCCGGAATATCAATTGAGGCCAAAAAGTTGATAATCATCTGCCATAATCTTGCCACTGGATCCGGCATTTAGGCCCTCTGGTGATGCCACATTATTCTGAAGTCCGAAAGTCTTGTAGGTTGAGTGTTGGCTTATGCAGGCAGATTACTTAGTTAAACAGAATAGATTGTGGCATCACAATGGGCCTAAATGCTGATCTCAGTGGCAAGCATTATTGGCAGATGATTATCAACTTGTTTTGGCCTCAATTGTATATTCTGGACGCCAATACTATTCATAGATATTCTGCATGAGTTATTTGAGGACATGGTCAAGATGTTTGAACTAAGATTCGAACGGTGGCCTTTCGTCTAATAAGCCAACACATTACCTACTTAACTACGACGACTTCAATCAAGATCCTTCTTAGTCAAGATTATTCTCTGAGAGAAGAATTTTCAATCCAAATTACTTCAACCGTGTGGGGAATTAAATTGATCAGCCATGCAGAGGAATTTCTTTTCACGAAATGGTTTTTTATTGCTCCTTGCTTTTCCTGAAGTTGCTGTAGTCTAGTAGGTAGAGTGGTGGCTACGGTTCAAATCCCAGGTCAGACATGTCTAAAATACGAAATACGCTCACTCTCTCAGCAGATTTCTGGCACAATCTCTGAGTGTAAATAAAATCGCCATGTAAAGTTTCTCAAAAATCTATCGTTCAGAGTCAACTTTAAACATAAGTGGTGTGAGAAACTCGCTCATAATCCTGTTAAAGCGTTTTAATGATCAATTATGTATGCATGTTAGTATGTGTGTTCCCTTAAAAAACTTGATCGATTGTAGCCTACCTAAGGATGGTAGCATATTCGGCTGCAGCATATCCCTCTATGATTATGTATTGCAAGCTGTTGTGAGTCTTTATCAAAAGTAAGTTTCTGTCTGGCATTCGTAAAAACCATGATGAACGGTATTTTAAACTTCACAAATTCGAAACAGAAAATTCTCATAATCAAGCGCATTAACCAATACATCACACCATTTGTAGTCCATGATCTTAAGTGTCACATGAAACGCAATACTACACTTTAAATAAGTCACTTAAAATCTCTTCTCTTAAAATCATCTTAAAATCCATTTGAGCAAACAACCCCCCCCCCACACTTTTCGTTTTCATTTTTCCAAAACTGAAATTTCTATTCGTCTTTAAGTCCTCTTTTAAACCATCAGGTTCAACGTCCATTAATGATTTCAAATTAAACTCGATGTCTACGATTTAAATGAAAATGGTCCTTCAAGAGCGATTAAAATTAAATTTGATTTTCGATATGGCAAGAACTCTTGCCAAAAAGGACACTAAACATGCACACGCACACGCTCACGTTTCTTTTCTTTTTCTATCCCAAAACGTTTTCAAACGTTTCTCTTTGTATTAAAATTGAAAGTTATGCTGATGCAAATTGTATGTATATTTTGGCATAATACAAGTACTTAAGTGTACATATGTATGTATGTGTACATGTTTACATGTTTTTTTTTTATCTTAAAAAAAAGCGAAGCTAATTGCTGTAAAATTACTATTGAGTTGCTTATATTCCCACAATAAATATTCTTTGTCATACTCCCTGAAGATTTTTCAATACAAATTTATGGAAAATGAAAATGAATGAATGAGAATATTTAAATATACCTACATACACGTACATACGTACATACATATGTATGTACGTACTTGTACTTATGAGTACTTTATTACTTTGGGGTATGGTTATTTATGAGGCTGTAAGGGCCAAGAAATTTAAATATTTAAACGTTATGAGGGAGTTTATTGGAATTGGATTTGAGAATGTTTAATGTTCGTTTAAATTAATGTTCGATGGAATTATTTCAAAGAGAAACTACAGAAATACAATTTAAAACGTTGGATTAAACCAAATCAGTTGAAATTTTATGTCGCATGTGTTCAAAACTGGACCCAATTCTCTTCTTTTGTTATGAAATACCTAAACCATGAAGCATTTAGGCCCATTATAATACCACAATCTATTCTGAAGTCACCGTAGTCTTGTAGGTAGAGTGTTGGCTTATTAGACATGGGGCCACAGTTCAAACAACGGATGAGTCGTCTCCTACAAAACCGACATATGAAAAATTATTTCTTCGGTAACTTCCTCTCAGCAGATTTCTGACAAAAACTCTCTGAGAGCAAAAAGAAACTTGCAATGAAAAGTTACTTTAAAAAATCTGTCATTTCGAGGCGACTTTAAACTGTAGGTCCCGACACTCCTGCATAAACTTAAGACACACAATGTAAGTGGTATGAGAAGCTAGGTTGTAATCCCGACTGAACGATTGTAATGATCAATTGTATATGTATTTATGCAAGTTATTTTGAATAAAAATTGCCATGTCAAGTATATTAAAAATCTGTTGTTGGGAGTTGACTGTAGGTCAACATACATACATAAAATTAGCGGTGTGAGAAACTAGTTGGTAATCGTGACCGAAAAGAATTGTTACGTTTTTACCTTTTAAAAACCTTTGAAATATGAGCTCGTAGTTTGCAAATAAAAATAAAAATAAATTTGGTGTTTAATTTTAATTAAATTCTTTATTATTCGCACAATTTTGTGTGCCACTGTTCACAACCGATTCTAACAACAACAATTGCCTTATTTGTTATTCTTCTTCTGTTTATGCCCTTTGCGTTAAAGAATAACAATTAGTAGACAATTGTTCTGTAGATCTTTCTAACGGAGATCATCAGACCACGATTGCTTTCTTCACACGCAACGCCACTTCACACAAGACTGACTGAACTTCTACTCTGATGCTGCATGCTTTGCCTTACCTTTTATATAGCGAAGTGAACAGTCTGATGAATGTTCTCGTAGGCGAAGGTTCTGGTCTTCGCCTCCTCGAGAATTCTATGAATATAAACATCGTTGTTTACATTTATTTATGCTTACTTGTTTGTTGTTTTTGTATATTGTTTACGTTCGTCCCTGCAGTGTTGTTGTTGCTTATTGGTTTACTTGTTTATGCCTTTTTCTTGTTATACTGATGTTGTTGTTTTATTTTTGTTTATTTGTTAATCAAGCAAACAAGTCCGTTGTATTGTTTTTGTAGCTTTTGTTTAACATTTTAATGTTAAACGATGTTACACCATTTCCATTTTCGTAACAGTATATATAATACATGAAAAATGTATGAAATATTGCGGTTTATATTTGTAGATAATTTATCATAAGCTATACATTACATACGACATTAAATTGCATGTGTTGTTGACATTTTTTATAAGATTTTTAAATTCCTTTCTTTACCAACATAATTAAAATTTTGTTGCACGTTAATGGTAACTTTAATGTTTCTTCTTTAGGAATAAACAGTCTTACTATAAGACTAATTAATCTTCGTTAGAAATAGTAAAAAAATATATTTGGGAAGAAAAATAAAAAAAAATTGTGATGATCATGTGAACTGACGTGTAAGGCCGCCATACGTTTTGACCTCGTTAAACTTTTTCTTGTCGAGTTTTCTTAAGTCGCACCTATACGTGAATAAGCCACAAACTACAACAGTTCTCAGTGCCATGCCATCGCTCCAACTCAGCCTAGTTATACCTCAGATTCATGACAAGTAAGACACTTCACACGTGCTCCACCTACAGAAGTCATTGATAAATTTTGAACGTTTTCATTTAAAAGCCTCAATTTTGTTAAAATCTTCATATTAAATTTCAAAATAAAGGGTGTATTAAATTATTTATGATATGGCCACCTTAAGTAACATCTTCCAATAAAGACTTGAGACTTTATTTATAACGAACACAAGACAAAGTATGCTATTCTGGCAGAAAGAATATTTGAAGTAGGAAAGGTTCTAATGAAGATGCCACTAAAATAACATTTTCAAGTGCATAATCCATTACGTTTACAGTAAGCATGATGTTAAAAGAATACAGAAGTGGAAATAATTATTTGGTACAGTGTAAATGCATAAGGATTCTATCCTAGGTAAAGGACAATTTGTACCGATGACACCAGGCGTACTACACAAGTTATATGTGCGCACAGTCAAGCAGCAATCAAAGCGAAGGGATCTCAATTTATCAAATCAAAGTTGCATGGTCGCCACAATACCTGCCTCTACTGGGTTCCGAACCACTGTGGCATATAGGAGAACGAAAAGGCGGACTAACTGGTATGGAAGGGATCGGTATGTCTGAGAAGTAGACGACAAAGCGGATATTTCCGCTACTATAGGAATACTTTTCCAAATTGGTAAAAGCAGCATGGAATTCAACAAATCATAGGTGGTCTAACATACTTGGGTGACGAATTTCAAATTGTTGTGTCCAGCAATGGACAGCAGCAAAACCAAGCACCTAGTTGAGTTTGATAAGAGAAAGGTCCGTACTCCAACTGGAAGTCCAGCAGACACTGCGTTGTTAGCAGTTTAGCTGCCAGCTCCGAAGTGTTCCACCAGATTACAGACAGAACGCTGCCTGCACATGTGAAGAGACGGAATGCGTGCGTCACCACACATCCATTTATCCGTACCGTGTCCTGTTCTCTCAAGACAGACGTATCGGTTTTTGGGTAAGGATAAACTTTTAAGATTCTGGACATAGTGGCCAATGTGTCACTAAGGGAACTGACGGGTTTTAGCTCGGATTGTATTCTCACTGATACCACGGCGGGGGGGCTTACATAATACTCCATATGGACCATCGAGCAAACTCGCCTGTAAACGACATGCTACTCGCTAACCTAACCCTAATCTAACTTTGCATATGTAAGCTCTTAACGTGTACGTTACACTTTAGTAAGGAATATACTGTTGCTTTCAATTCATGTTTAATGAGCAACCAAAGTTGTCCAATGTGGAATGATACCAATCAAATCCAACAACATTCAATACATTCCGAAAAGTTCATTGTTTAGTGACAATTTTGGCGACATCAGCTCACATTTCTTTGAGACGGACATAGGTTAGGCCAATACTATCAACGGCGTGCACTATAAGGCGATGATTACCAACTTCATTTGGCTTGAGTTGACTAAACTAAACACCACCGACATGTGATTTCAATTGAACATACTTATGTACCTCATAGCTATTCAAGGGCATGTCCATCTCACATTGAGATGAGAACCCAGTCCGTCCGGTTTTACATAGGTAGACTTTTTCTTGTGTGTTTTTCGAAAGCCGCAAATGTATGGGAACAGGTTGCAAACCATAGCGGTTATCTAATCGAACATAACACATGTCCAAAGTATTATTACGGATGCGCTCCACCTAGAGAAGACGTGGCAGACATTCAAATCACGTTATATTCGGCGCATGCATATATCATTGGCCATTATAACCCTTCAATCAGGATTACGTTCGAGCTTTTCATACCACTTATGTTGTGTGTGTTAATTTTATACATGAGTGGCGGGACCCAGAGTTTAAAGCCGACTCTGAACAACAAATTTATTTGAGAAACATTTTTATGGCAATTTTTATTTAATCTCCGAATTTTTGACAGAAATCCGCTGAGAGGAAGTTGCCGAAGAAATATTTCTTTCATAATTCGTTTTGATGTCTGATCGCCGATTTGAACCCGTGTGTGGTGGGACCTACAGTATTAAGTCAACTCCAAACGACAGATTTTTGAAGGAGCTTTTCAAGGCAATTTTATTTATTCCCAGAGAGTTTTTGCCAGAAATCTGTTGAGACGCAGGCTTACTTACTTATTTAATTGATCATAACAACCCCATTAACGTATTTCGCCTGCCGTAACACATCCTTCCAGGCGCCTCTTCTTCTTGCAAGCCTATACCCGTTGGTCACACCAATCGATGACAGGGCTTCCTCGATTTGGTCCTTCCAACAGATACAAGGTCGTCCTCTTAGCCGACTTCCGCAAAACCCCGCATCAAATATCCATCTCGTCGGAGCATCCTTCTCCATTCGGACAACATAGTCGAGCCAGCGCAGCCGCTGGAAGTGAAAACGCTGCACAATGTCTATGTCGTTGAGAAGCTCATACAGCTCACTGTTGTATCGGCTGTGGAAATCTTCGCCAACTCGCATTGGACCGAAGATCTTACGTAGGACTTTTTTCTCGAATACTCTCAAGGCTGCTGTATCGGTGCTGAATAAGGTCCATGCCTCTGCGCCATAAAGAAGCACGGCTAGGATGAGCATCTTGTAGAGTATTAGTTTCGTCATTGAGCTACAGGCGCTGAAGATATTTTCAATCGCATATCGTTTTGTCGGAGATGTCTGATCTGGGGTTTGAACCGTTGCCTTACGTTTCATAAGCCAACACACTATCCACTAGACTAATGTGAATCGAATGTGTGCCCATAATGCAATGCCCCATAATAACCCCGATAACAGTACGATAACATATAAGAATTGTCGCTGCTATCTCACACACACAGACACCATTTTTTTATTTGAAATTAAAGATGAGAAGCTTTTAATGGAAGACCCAATTTAAAAAATTTAACAAAACACAGACACAGTAATGTTAAATTTATTGCCATGACTGTACTATGCTGAGATATACCTCCCCCCACGTTTATAATGTTGCCTACATTAACGCAGCACTTTATGGGGAGAGTAAATTTACAAATTCAAGGAAACATTTTGAATTTTTATTATTAAATCCATGGATCCTTAGTAAAGCAGGTGCCATTTAAGCATTTACAATCGAAAAGAGAAGAAAAGAAAAGAAAAGCAATGAAAAATGCAATTCAATGTTTATATAACTGGCCCTGTGTCCATACAATAAAATAGAAAACTATAACGAAACTATAACGAAGGAACGAACGAAGGATAGAACAGAACAGAACAGAACAGAACAGAAAGTAGTTTTTCAATGAAAATCCATAAATGCTGTTTCCTTTTGTTTGGTAAATAACGAAAATTGAAATTTGTTATTAAAAAAACAGGACAACAAAACAAATGGTAGCACTAAAATGGCAAAAAAAACAAAAACAACTAAAGAAGGTAACAAATACCAAGAAATGTGTATTAAAAAATATTTCCATGTTTTATTTCGTTTTTTTTTTTTTTACTCACAAACAATGGTTCAGAAGAAATATTTTGTGCAGGAGTTTCTTTTTTTTTTCATTGGTGACAACTATAAAGATGTAAAAGAAATAAATGCAGCAGTAAGCGGCGAAAACGAATGAGTTTCGCTACTAAATGTTGGCAAATTACAGCATCGCTTAATATCAAAAAAGCATGCAATCGCTGCTTTCCTTTTGCTTCAATCAAGGATTATCTGACATGCCTTCTGTAAGCGGTAATTGATATCCTCATCCAATTCTCCACTCTCATAGAAACGAATTGTTGGGTTTAAGGGTCATGATTACATACATAACATACATAATTGTCCATTACAACCCTTCAGTCAGGATTACGGCCTAGCTTCTCACACCACTTATGTTGTGATTGGTAATTTAAAAACATGAGTGGCGGGACCTACAGTTTAAAGTCGACTCCGAACGACAGATTTTTAAAAATCTTTTCATGGCAATTATTTACTCTCAGAGTTTTTGCCAGAAATCTGCTGAGAGGAAGCCGCCGAAGAAATATTTTTTCATATTCGTTTCTGATGTCTGACCGGGGATTCGAACCCTGGCCGTTCGTCTAATAAGCCAACACACTACCTACTAGACTACGGTGACTTAAGTGATTACAACTTGCCGTTAAAGTTGAGTTTTAAAGATAACTTTAGCTAAAGTGATATTAAATACAACTTAACTTTTTTTTTAGTTATTACAACTACAGATAAAATAATGCTAACTTTTCAAGAATATGGCAGTGCCAAATACCATTACCTTAATAAAAGAAGATTTTTTGAAACGTAGTGGCACCGAAGATCTTCTTCATTTTTTGTATATGATCTTTGGTTTAATTGAAGTTGCCATATTGAAATTCATATATAATATGCCAATCTTAACTTTAAAAGTTACCAGTAGGATGATACTCCCTTTAGCTTAACGCTCACATCCACTTTATTGTCCACTTGTAATAATAAAAAATCCTCTCTTTAGTTAACGGCAAGTTGTAATAATGGCCTTAAGACTTTTATCTTCAAGATAATAGTTTTCTTCATTACGATTCGAAAGTTTACGCGAAATTTTCAGTTACTGTGTTTCAGCAGATTTCTAGCAATAAACTCTAAGAGCAAATAAAAAAATATCATGAAGAAGTTATAAAAAAATTTGCCGTTGGAAGTCGACTTTAAACCGTAGGTCTCTTCACTCATGTATAAAAATTAATGCACACAACATAAGTGACGTCAGAATCTAGGTCGTAATCCTGACTAAATTGTTGTAATGTCCAATTAAGTAAGTAAGTCCGTGTACCAGCATACAAATATTACCTACGTAGTCATGAAGTCTTACTCCAGCTTACTACAGCCATTAGCGTGATGTTATCTTATAAGAAATTCTTTTGGAAATCATATTAGAAGTCGCCGTAGTCTAGAAAATAGTGCGTTGGCTTATTAGACGACAGCCCGTGGTTCAAACCCCGGCTCAGACATCTCCAACAAAACGAAGTACGAAAAAGGTTTCTTTCCGATGCTTCCTGTCTGGCCAAGAAAAGTTTCTCAAATCTGTAGCTCGGAGTCGACTTTAAATTGTAGGTGCGGCCACTCATGTATAAAATTATCACAGATCATAAGTGCTGTGAGAAGACAGGTTGTAATCCTGACTGTATGGTTATAATGACCAATTAAGTCAGTAAGTGTACAAGTGTATACAAATTTCACCTAAGTAATCATGAAGTCTCACTCCTAGCTTACTACCGTCATAAAATTGATGGGATTTTATCAGTTATTCTTTTGGCAATCATATTAGAAGTCGCCGTAGTCTAGAAGGTAGTATATTAGACTGTAGCCCATGTTCCAATCCCCGGATCAGATATCTCCAACAAAACGAAATATAAACAAAAAATCTTTCGAAGACTTCCCCTCTGGCAAAAACTCGAAGAAAAGAATAAAATTGCCAAGAAAAGTCTCTCAAATCTGTCGTTCGGAGTCAACTTTAAACTGTAAGTGCCGCCACTTATGTGTAAAATTAACACACACAATGTGAGTGATGTGAGAACCTGGGTTGTGATCCTAACTAAAGCATTTGTAAGTGAGTACAAACGCATTAGTTATTCATAGTAGAGTAATACAATGCCAATCTGCAAGATTGACTTGTATTGATGTAATTGCTATCATGTCGACAGTCAGATCGCTGTTCAGATTTTAGCTTTCCCAGCATGTGCAAATGATTAGCTTAGTGAATACGGATTAGACTCCAAGGGAGCCTTCCATGGTAGAACATGCAGAAACGTGTAACTTACATAGGACCTCATTCCATATGCTTATTAACCGAGAACATACGGCTCCCACACCTTAGTCTGTTGCTCTTCTCTGGTCCCAATTTTGCTTAATATTCGCTGCAATTTGATCTTCACATCTCTCTATCCCTTTTCAGCCCAAAAACTATTACGCTAACACATCTCTGTCGCGCTTGATGTGCCACGTCTGCTGATTTAATAGATTTTCCCGTGGAGGAACAGCGGCTCATCTGCTTTTAGATTATTTCTCGGTGTTGAGATCAAAATGCATTCTCATAATTGACTTTAATTTAGCACTGTCAGTGCCAGTTTGTGAGTTGAAATCTCCCCCTTCAATCATTCATCAATCATTCAATCCTTCATTTCTCTTCAATCGTTATGGTCTTCTTATTCATAGGACCGCGACAAGTAGTGCATATACATATATGTAGGGTCTACCAACAGGGTCTACCAACAGGGTCTACCAACAGGGTCCACCAACAAGGTCTACCAACAGGGTCTACCGAATATTGATAGTTAATAACGATCGTCTTATTGAAACTACATCCGCCAAATTAGTTGTCATTTATTCATTATGTTTTGGAAATTACCATAGACATCCCAAGACAATGACGTGTGTTTGCTGAATGGGGTTTGAAGTGATTGGCAGTTGACCCTAAATTTCTTAGAGAAATCATCTTCGGCGATGAGCCCTATTTTGGGATGAGTGGATATGCGAATAAGCAAAATTGTCGAATTTGAAACGATGCCAATCCGCTTGGGATCCAGGAGTGCCCAATACATCCCAAAAAGTCACTATTTGCTAAGGATATTCGGCTGATAGCGTCATCTGTCCAGACGTGATTGAGACCGACGTTGGTCAGGTCTTCACCGTCAACCACGAGTGCTATAGAGCGATGCTTATGAACTCATTTTGCCCTGAATTGGATTTACTTGGCATCAAAGACATGAGGTTTAAGACAGATGACGCAACGTGTCACACAACTGAGGTGGATTTTGATGCTCTGCATGAGCGATGTAAAGACAATGATCGTCTTAACAAAAGACCAACGAGATCATGCGACTAGGCCCTGTTAGATATTTGATTGTGGCGTTTTCTCAAGTCACACTTGTCTTCGAATAAGCCACAAATTACAGCTCTTCTCAAAGCCAACATTACTGATGTCAGCGTCCAAATTCAGCCTTATTTATACGTCGGAGTCGATGAGTTAAATTGTTTGTGGTATTTTGTGATCTTTTTAATTATTTTGAATAGCGCTTCTCTGTTATATCAGTTCTGAGTTACAATTTCGGACCCGGTGAACAAATGTAACCTTGCCTGTACGCTTCCTCGGTCCAACTTCAAATTTTTATTAGTAAAGTGGGGGAACCATTTTTGTGCGACAGTCAGAAATGACGACCTTTCCCAGTGTAGGTTATAAAACTAGAAAATTATATTTAGACTGGCATATGGCCAAAAAGGAAACTAAATGAAATGAAAACTGAAAGCACACCTTAAAACCGACTACTGACTAATAAATCTTTTGAAAAAAAAAAAAATTGAAATTTAATTTGCCTTGTTCTTTCATTTTCTCCTTTAAAATATGGCTGACACCCAAAGAAAAAAAATTATTTCTTGTATTAAATTTTTAAGGCTTTAAATAATCCTTACACAGGATATAAATAATATTCACCATCATTATTTTAGGTTATGGTGAAATTTTGTTTGTAGGTTATGAAAAGGGCAGAAAGAACCATTCTCTCATTCTTCTATAAAATACAGCTTCCGATTGACCATTTTAAATTTGTAACTCCAAGGTGGTCTTTATTCATTACAATTACAAACTTACATAGTTTGACATGGTGGTCCCTCGGCAATGTTGCTTAGACGCGCAAAGTATCGACGAGTTATGTAGTTCAATTAAAGGGTCTATTCTCCTAGTTGGTGCATCTGCCAACGAGTGTTTGTTGTTATTTTAAGCGATTCTTTATATACATCGGAAACACACTAAGCCAGTCTGTTGGCTTATTAGTCCCAGTAGTATAACAGTACCATCATCAGAACCGTACACCGTAGGCTTATCGTATGCTTATCAGCATACAAATGACGAACGAAACTCCAGGATGCTCTTTGTTTCGTATAAGAACAACGGAAACCAATATATATCGTTACTATACCGTTACGTTGATGACTGTAGACGATAACTTAGGATCATAATAGGGCCAAATCAGGAGTGTCATAGCACAGCAAATTTTCTTTTGATATCGTACCTATCGACAAATCAACAAATACCTTCATCTCAGCGGTCATCTGGCAAAAATTCTAAAGGTAAACAAAATTGCCCTGAAATCTGTCGTTCAGAGTCGATAATAAATTGCAAATTCCACCTAGATTAGGTTAGCTTAGGTTTGAGGACTTGTTCTTGTCATTAGGACAAGTACAATACATAATTGGCCATTACAACTCTTCAGTCAGGATTACGCCTATCTAGCTTTCTACACCATTTATGTTTTATGTGTTAATTTTCTACATGATTGGCGGGACCCACAGTTTAAAGTCGACTCCAAATGATAGATTTTGAGAAACTTTTCATGGCAATTTTATTTACTCTCAGAGAGTTTTTGCTAGAAATCTGCTGAGAGGAAGCCGCCGAAGAAATATTTTTTCATATTTCGTTTCTGATGTCTGACCGAGGATTCGAACCCTGGCCTTTCGTTTAATAAGCCAACACACTACCTACTAGACTACGGCGACAGTACAATAACCAGAGGTAAAAAAAAGCACTTTGGAAATTGGTGCTAGAAAGAGAGAAAAGGAGAAGAGAGAGAGAGAGAGAGATACAGAGGAAGATAGGAAATTTTGAAAATGAGAAGAGGTAGGAAAGGGAGGATATAAGTGAACCCATAAGACAGCGCGACTACAACGTTGATATTCCTTAGCACTTGTCAACCAGCTCAACCTATTTAGGAATCTATGGAGAGCCCTAATGTCAGCTTTAGACAGAGAGTCCAAACATTCGAAGAAACCTTTGCATAGGGTCCTCAAACTCAAATCATTAAGGGCTTGACAACTGCAGAGGAGGTGTTCGATAGTTTCCAACTCCTTCACATCGCAACATACCCTGCTAAAGTCCGGCAGAGTTCTGTTCCAGCCCCCCTTGTCAGCGATCTCATGTCGCAGTGTGTTGTAATGAAACCAATAACTAAGCTTATCTAAGCCTGAAACCAAACCTGTTCTATCACTGTCTACTGCAGGCAATATAACATTCCAATCCATTCTCTTAATGCTTCTACTCTTCCTCCCTTTTCCAGCCAGTGATGAGGCATAAGATGTGGCAGACTATGGGTTCAGGATCAATTATGAAGTTGCTTTTAGAAAGTGAACCTAATCTAGCGAGAGCATCCACCATCCAACTACTCATGGATAAAAAACACACACACCTTGATATGAGAAGCTAGGTTTTAAGCCTGACTAAAGGGTTGTAATGGCAAAAATGTTGTGTGTGACAGTAAAGAATCTTAGTCCAGAACACAATATAAGTTGATAATAGAGCGATCCAGAACCAGACTGACTCTCTTCGTATAATTTAGCGAAACATTTTTGGTTAAGTCCGATCTAGGTACAAGCAGGTAAAGTGACACGTTTAATTAGTGAAAGCCATTTTTTGTACCGAAGCTCATGGTTATTCGATGTGAATAATGTTGCGTTCAACAGGATGAATGCAACTTTCACACATCTTATGCTAAAATCGATTTAATTGCACAAAGTCTGATAGCCGTTTAATTACACGAAATGATGATGTCAATTGGCCGCCAAGAAGCCTTGCAATGTAAAACTGTTGGAGTATTTTCTGTGAAGCACTGTTAAAAAAAGTGTTTGCTGACAAACAGAGACAATTGATTTTTGAAGGCCAACATTCGTGATGCCATTGCCAAGATACGACTCGAAAAAGTGCATGCAAATTGTTAGATCGAATGAGGTACTGTGAGGCCACCACGAGAGCCATTTGAATGAAATAACATTCATTTCTAAACAGAACAATTGTACTTCACAACAACAGAAATAAGTTTGTCAAAATTTTAAATCTTTTTTGTGCTTTTTAATTTAAACTTTTAATGGTCCACATATGGTATTCTCAAATAACAAACAGCCAGCAACAGTTTCATATTGACCATTTATAAGTAGCGAATGTTTTTATGTGTTTAGGTTTATGTTTCTATGGTTATTATTGAGAGAGAAGGCATTTTCCATAAATTATTCCAAACACATCACTCATATTTAGCCATACATTGTAACATATGAAGGCACGTACAAAAATAATAATTTTTTTTCTTTATCTTTAATAGCTAGCATAGCTCATAACTATTTGCTGAGGATATTCGCTGATAGCGTCATCTGTCAGACGTATAATACCGATGTCGGTCAGGTGTTGCGTCCACCCACGGCACTATAGAACGATGCTTACGAATTCCTTTTGCGCTGAATTGGTTTACTTGCATCAAAACATGCGAAGTTTAAGATAGATGACGCAACATGTCACACGGCTAAGTTGGTATTTGATGATCTGCATGAGCGATGTAAAGACAATGATCGTCTTAATCAAATACAAACGAGCTATGCGACTAGACCAGTTAGATATTTAATTGCGGAGTTTTCTTAAGTCACAGCTTGTTGCGAATAAGCACAAATTACAGCGCTTTTCAAAGCCAACATTACTGATTCAGTGTCCAAATTCAGCCTTATTTATACGTCGGAGTCAGGAGTTATTCTTTGTGGTATTTGTGATCTTTTAATTATTTTGAATACGTCTTTCCTGTTATATCAGTTCTGAGTTACAATTTCGGACCCGTGAACAAATGTAACCTTGCCTGTACGCTTCCTCGTCCAACTTCAAATTTTTTATAGTAAAGTGGGGAACCATTTTTGTGCGACAGTCAGAAATGACGACCTTTCCCAGTGTAGGTATATAAACTAAGAAATTATATTTTGGACTGCATATGGCCAAAAAGGAAACTAAATGAAATGAAAACTGAAAGCACACCTTAAAACCGACTACTGACTAATAAATCTTTGAAAAAAAAAAAAAATTGAATTTATTTGCCTTGTTTCTTTCATTTCTCCTTTAAAATATGGCTGACACCCAAAGAAAAAAATTATTTCTTGTATTAAATTTTTAAGGCTTTAAAATAATCCTTACACAGATAAAATAATATTCACCATCATTATTTTAGGTTTGGTGAAATTTTGTTTGTTTTGTAGTTATCAAAAGGGCAGGAAGAACCATTCTCTCATTCTTCTATAAAATACAGCTTCCGATTGACTATTTTAAATTTGTAACTCCAAGGTGGTCTTATTCATTACAATTACAAACTTACATAGTTTGACATGGTGGTCCCTCGGCAATGTTGCTTAGACCCGCAAAGTATCGACGAGTTATGTGTTTCAATAAAAGGTCTATTCTCTTAGCTGGTGCGTCTGCCACGAGTGTTTGTTGTTATTTTAAGCGATTCTTTATATACATCGGAGACACACTAAGCCAGTCTGATTGGCTTATTAGTCCCAGTAGTATAACAGTTCCATCATCAGAACCGTACACCGTAGGCTATCGTACGCTTATCAGCATACAAATGACGAACGAAAACTCCAGGATGCTCTTTGCTTCGTATGAAGACAACGGAACCAATATATATCGTTACTATACCGTTACGTTAATGACTGTGACGATAACTTAGGCTCATAATAGGCCAATTCGAGTGTCATAGCACAGCAACTTTTCTTTTGATATCGTACCTATCGACAAATCAACAAATACCTTCATCTCAGGGTCATCTGGCAAAAATTCTAAAGGTAAACAAAATTGCCCTGAAATCTGTCGTTCAGAGTTGATAGTAATTGCAGATTCCACCTAGATTAGGTAGCTTAGGTTTGAGTTTAGTTTCTTGTCATTGGGCAAGTACAATACAATTGGCAATTACAACCCTTCAGTCTGGATTACTTCTAGTCTCTTACACCATTTATGTTTTATGTGTTAATTTTCTACATGATTGGCGGGACCCACAGTTTAAAGTCGACTCCAAAATGATAGATTTTTGAGAAACTTTTCATGGCAATTTTATTTACTCTCAGAGAGTTTTTGCTAGAAATCTGCTGAGAGGAAGCCGCCGAAGAAATATTTTTTTCATATTTCGTTTCTGATGTCTGACCGAGGATTCGAACCCTGGCCTTTCGTTTAATAAGCCAACCACTACCTACTAGACTACGGCGACAAGTACAATAACCAGAGTAAAAAAAAGCACTTTGGAAATTGGTGCTAGAAGAGAGAAAGAGAGAGAGAGAGAGCGAGACCATATTTCTTTGAAAATGAGGACGGCCTAACCATTAAGGTCAATGGAGACACCTATCGCATAGTGATAAATGATTTTTTTGTGCCAGCTCTTCATGGTATTGATGTGAATGAAGTTTAGTTTCAACAGAATGATGCAAATTGCCAAACATTTCATTTCCCAATCGATTTATTGTTTCAAACGTTTGATGGCTGCTTAAGTAGTCGAAATGGTGATATCAATTGGCCGTCAAGCAGCTGCGGTGTGAAACCGTTGGACTCTCTTCTATAAGGCGACGTTAAAGAAAAGTATTATGCCTACAAACCAGAGACCATTGAGCATTTGAAGTCTAACATTCGTGATGCCAATGCCGCTATACGACCGCATACACTTGAAAAAGCGTATGAAAATTGGCTCGATTGAATGAGGAATGTTAAGCCAGTCGCGGCAGCCATATAAACCAAATAGTATTCCATTTCGCAACGGAGAAATTGTACTTCACAACAAAAAAAAAAGTAAATTTGGCAAAATTTAAATCCTTTAATTAGTCCACCCTTTACATTTGAGACGAAGTTCTAAAACAAACGATAAGCAATATTACAACAGAGTACCTAAGCCACCAGACTATACCACACTTATTTCTGTTATAAAAGACATCTATTTGCGACCTCCTTATAACTGTATCCAAAATTTCGATTACAAATTTCAGCCAAAGGAACGAACAAAAAAAAAAAACCGAAAAGGACATGAAAATCTAAAATTATGAGTTTCATTGCAAACTGATGCTTGTAAGTGGCTTGTTGTTGCATTTTTATTGTGAATTGCAGCAAAGAAACGCAAACTTTATTTGAACATTCGTTTCCACTCCACTACGAAGCGACAGTGCATACAAACAGATGCATTGAGTTTTAAGGGAGATTGAGAAACAAATTAGTTTATGCAGTTGCATTTGGGCAGCTGTTACTGCAACTTCTCTACTTAATCGCCGTACTTCGATTGCAATCACACAAAATTAATCTTGTTTTTCGGCTGTACAAATACAAAAACAAAAAGAAGAAGAACTTTTCGAAATGCAACAAAAATGAAAACAACATGAATGATGCTGGAACTGGGTGGTAGGTGAATAGGAAAGCGTCCCAAGCTTAAATTGCAATATGAAAACGTAAAGGAAAAATGTTATACAATCGATGGTACAATCGAAAATGTACGTACGTACGTACGTATATGAAATGAAAGCAACTTCTAATTTTGGGCAACACACGTATACGGATACGGATACGGATATGGATATGAAACAATCAAAAAGGAATTATTGATGCTGATTAAGTTTTGTTTGTTTCGTTGTTTGTTTACATTTTACGAATATCGAATAACGAATGTCACTTGATTATCAAAATTATTATTTGTTGAAGAATAATTACAAGGCTTTGTAACACAAAAATGGTAACAGAAAGTGTGAAAGACAACATTTCCAGGGAGTAGACAATTAGTGATCAACAATCAAGCAGTAGTTAATGCAGAAACTAAAATTACACGAGATTCTACAGGGTGGGTACCTATCGGTTATTTCAAATCTGCTTCTGTCATTATGTACTCTGAACGTATTGAATCGATTTACGCAGTCTTACAGAAGTCAATGCACCCATTACGAGTGAGTGTTTGGTGCAGCTTAACTAGCGGAGCATCAATTGGCCCATATTTCTTTGAAAATGAGGACGGCGCAACCATTACGGTCAATGCAGATATCTATCGCACCATGACAACCGATTTTTTTATATCCGTTCTACATGCTATTTACGTGAACGATGTTTAGTTTAAACAGAATTGTGCAACTTGCTACACATCTCATGCCACAATCGGTTTATTGTGTCAAACCTTTGATGGGCGTTTAATTAGCCGAAATGTTCACGTCAATTGGCCGCCAAGAAGCTGCGATTCAACACCGTTGGACTATTTTCTGTAGAGCGCCGTTCAAGAAAAGTGTTATGCCGACAAACCAGAGTCAATAGAGCATGTGATTCGTGATGCCATTGCCGAGATGGCCCTGATAAAGTTTTGAAAACTGAAAAGAATTCCGAAAGTTTCCTAAAGTGAATGTAATTTTATTTGAAAGTGAAGTGAATGCCTTTCATTTCCTTTTTGGCATGCTTTTTTCTTGGAGATGTTTGCCAAGGCTACGCAGTTGGTGGCCTATGCAGTATCTTATCAATAGCAGCTGGACAATCTAGTTCCAATCATACACGGGAAACTTTGCGACTTCAAATGGTCACATCCATCATTACTCGCGTATCAAATACGCGCTACGCTGGAACGTGATTGAATCAGCATACATACATACATACATAATACAAATTTGGTCATTACAACCCTTCAGTCATGATTACAACCTAGCTTCTCACATTACTTATGTTGTGTGTGTATTTTATTCATAAGTGGCGGTACCTACACTTTAAAATCGATTTCAAACGGCAGATATTTGAGAAACTTTTCATGGAATTTTATTTGTTCTCAGAGTTTTTGCCAGAAATCTGCTGAGAGGAAGTCGCCGAAGAAAATATTTTTTCATGTTTCGCTTCGTTGGTGATGTCTAACCTGGGGTTTAAATAATAATAAGCCAACAGACTACTTACTAGACTACGGCGACTTGCGAATCAATATAGTCGCTGGTTATTAATGCTCATACAGCATATTGGTAGTTTATATGCGAAAAACTTCGTAAACGTGTACTGAAGAAGAGATCTTGCCTGGAATTTTTGTAGCAAATGTTTCATAATGGTGTGTAACAGCTTCTATAATTTTACGCCATAGAGAAACACGGAGGGAATAATCCATTTGTAAAGTATTAGTTATGTTGCGTGAGAGAAGTCTCTATTATTCCATTGCCTCTTTAGACCATTAGAGTACCAGTTACCAGTACCAGTTGTTAAGAGTAATTCTGCATTTGATCTCTGACAAAACCGAAATGCTAAACGTCTCCACTTTTGGACAACATATACCCTTTTTTCCTCTCATCTTCCACCATACCCATCTTTTCCAAGAGAGCTCTTTGTAAGACATATATTCTCCTTACGATTGTGAAACAATACTTGGCTATTTATTCGAACAAGAAAATAGGTTTCTTGCGAAATGCAGTTTGAACGTGAATATCGGAACCCTACATTTAGGGCTGGCTATCGCTCATTCAAGAAATATCCAGGTGCCGTGAGCTTGTATTGTTGAAAACCTGTTGAAATCACATGTCGCTGGGTGTAGAGAACATCCAATCCAGGCCACAAGAAATTGGTAATCATCGACCATAGTGCTCAGCCTTTGAAAACAGTGACTATGCCAATTCAAAATCTGCACCAAACTATGATCATTATGAATACATTGGATGGTTTTAGAATTTCATGGCGATTGGAATTGTTCTTTATTCGAAAATTTTATTCGTTCACTTAAAAAACCGATTTTTTCCGATGAAAATTAATGCCAGTGCCGACTGTTTCAGAGCTCATTAGCGAACACACGTAATAAAACTATGGTCATTTACTGTCAGTTCCTTTGAAAATTTTGTACAAGCGCAGGCTCAATTACAACACAAAATTCCCAAGTCGTGGTCTGCAAAAAGCTGAGTTCTTCAATGCGAAGCGAAATCGAATACCTCGGTTTGACTTGCATTGTTTCACGGATAGTGGCGTTCCTTCGATTCATCTACTTACTTACTTACTTAATTGGCCATAACAACCCGATTAACGGATTTCGGCCTGCGCGACCACATCGCTCTCCAGCGCCTCTGCTTCTTGCGCGCCTGACCGCCTTGTTGTTGTCACACCGAATCGTATGGACAGGGCTCTCGTTATTTACGGTCCTTCCAGACGGATATCGAGGTCGTCGCTGCGTTGGCGACTTCCCGTCAGAGTTTTCCGCATCATATACCCGTCTCGGCCAGAGCATCCTCCTCCATTCGAACCGACATGGGCCGGGCAAGCGCGCCGCGGATATTAATACGCTGCACAGCGTCCATGCTGCGTGAGGAGCTCATATACAGCTCACGTCGTTGTATGCGGATGCCGGATAATCTTCGCAACTCGCAGCTCGACCGAGAGATTCTTACTCGAAACGTTGTTCTCGCTCGAACACGTCTCCAAGGCTGGCTACATCCGATTCATCCAACGTAGACGTATAATTGGGTTGACTCTTCTGTACCGTGAAGCCACATGACATCTCGGATTGTTCACACGTGGTGGGCAGTGCCTGTGTGCGTCGGGGGGCTAGGGCATTTTATTGGTATACTCGTGAAGTTCTCCGTATATGTTGACAAACACAACAATTTCTATAGAAAACACATTCTCTTCATTATCCTCGCACAGCTGTGCTTGAATTGCTGTATCTGCCCAGATTTGATTTGATGACAGACTGAATAATTGACAAGTAATTTGACAAGTCATCCTTGTTGGAAGACCTGATAGAAGTATTTTACAGTTTTAATCAATTTTTTGTTTGATGTAATTTGGCATTAGGTTACCTCGCATAGAGGAGGTTATCATTTATGCTGAAGAAATCAATATCATCAACGAAGATAGAAGTGTAAACATATTTATTATGATGTCTGAAGTAGAAGTCAAATATTAATCGGTAGAGGAGCATCCAGTTTATTAATTTTAAACCATACATGGGTCGGTATAATCCACCGCCGATTCGTCCATTGCGGAAGAAAGGGACGGAGCTAGTACGTCAAGGATGAGTGCGAATTTGTCTCGGAATGTGTTCTGGACAGGGAAACTGACCCTGGAGATCGAACATCCAATAATAAGCTGAAAAAGGCACTCCATTGCTCTCTACACCTGCAATAAGGGTTGGGAGGGAGGAAATGGGCTTGCTCAGCCGTAGATGACACACTGGATTTATACGGCAGTGGTCAGACCTATCGGGAGTCGGCCGTAGTCTAGTACGGTATGGTTCGGCTTATTAGGTACGAAAGCAGGGTTCTCGAATCCCCGCGTTCGACATCAAAAAGCGATACTATGAAAAAAGATATTTTCTTCCGGCGACTTCCTACCACGATTTCTGGCAAAAACTCTGAGGAGTAAATAAAATTGCCATGAAAAGTTTCTCAAATAAATCTGTCGTTCGGGAGTCGAACTTTAAACTGTAGGTTCCGCGCCGATCATGTATAAAATAGCACACACACTACCAGTGTGTGTGGATAATCCTTAGCCAGTAATCCTGACTGAAGGGTGTAATGGCATATTAATGTATGAGTAGTGTATCGTGGTCAGACCTATCCCTAGACCTCAGTGGGGGCCTTCGTGTGTGTGGAATCCGATAGGACTGAATAACTTCGAAAGCCTGGTAGACGCGGCTGCAAAATCTGCCTGCGTGAGTAATTATGAGTGCCGTTGGCACTACTCCTACTGGTGGCACTGAGATAATTTGGGCCTCCCACCGCTTAGTCGCTATACGTGTAGAGGGGCGTCGGCGGCGGGGATTGTCGACCGTCTTGGGCGACGCTGGACCAATGGCTGAAATAGATATAAGGCACACCATTATTGGTTCCGGGGCATAACGATATTCCCGGCAATCTGCAGAGCGGTGAGCGCCAGACACGGCAACGACCCTGAACCTCACTCAGGAATTTTCGAATAGTTGGGGTCCCTTTGGGGACCCTGTAATCATGAATTGACAACGCAGTCACGGACCCGGCAACGAACGGTGGGCAGCTTCAGATAAGGGCAGAACGGGGAACGAGGTGGGTCTGGCCGAGGTCGGATATAAGGCGCACTACAAGCGTCGACTTAAGCTCCCAAAGACAGCACGCTCAGTAGTGTTATCGAGTCCGTGACGGTTCCAGGGGCATTGTATCATGGGTGTGCACCGCGAGCGCTTGGTCCTGACACATCGCAAATGAATTTCGCAGAAGCTGCAGAGGATGAGGAGGGAGAAGAGACTGGTTCTTCACTACTGGGAACGGGATGCTCCGCACTATGTCAAAGAGGAAGAGACCATCTTACTGCCTACTCGATATC
>QOCX01001811.1:0-18656 GCA_005959815.1 Sarcophaga bullata | reverse complement strand
AAAAACAACAAAAGAAAAAAACAAACAAACAAAAAAGAAAATGGATTTTTATGTTGAAAATGTTTAAAGGATTTCACAAAAAATTAAAACGAAACAATTAAAGTTTTAAAAATCCCGGGAGTGAGAGTTCAGAGTTAAAAGGTTTACTTTAATTAATGATAAGCTCTCATCAAAAGAGAGAAAGATAGAAGGACAGAAGGACAGAAAATGCTAAAATAAATTTCACTCTTGAGTAGTAAAACGATAAGAGAGGAACGATCATAAAAAGAGCTGCTTAAATGGCTTTGCGACTGGCCAATCTGTGCTTTACCATCAGAAAATTTCGCACATCGCCTTAACAATCTGAAGAGGACTTCGAAGTTATATTGTATCGTTCTCAACTGCTGACTGTTCTTTTCTTTTACGCAAGACTTCGTTAAGGGATAAGCCCTATTTAGGCAACTAGAAATATAGTGTGAGGTCAAAAAGAGAGCATAAAAATCAACTATGCAAGTGGTGGTATCTAAACCAGTTACCGATTGAATATTTTTCAACTGAAATTACATTTATTTGGCAACGGATTTGCCATTATGACCTCGAGGTCTGAAACGCTGAAAAGTTACTCTTGATTTAGAGCACTATGGCCATATCAAAACCTAATTTTTTGGTACACAATCGAAGGTTACGAGCTGGTCGGTATGTGACTTTTACGGAGCTATGTCCCGAGACACTCAAAACAAACTAACCTCAATCTGTTATGTCAGCAAAACTTACTAGTAAAGCTGCAGTCATTTTGAATGTATCATCAATGATATGAGTTGTATGCAGTGAACGAAAATCAATTAAGTTGACATGGTTGGGCTGTAAAAAGAAGTTTCAGATAGGATCACATGCTGTCTCTCTATTATTTAACAGTATCTTCTGGACCGCATAAAGGGAAAAAGGTGTTAGTTTGTTAAGATTTTAAATAGGTTTTCTATGACCGTTTGGATTGCAGTATTAAGAACAGAATCGAAAGATGAAAGTATGATTATGGGACGCTTAACTTAGCCTGAGCCTGACTATCCTAGAGTCTTATCTTAAATGTTTTCCCAAAACACATTAAATAATTAGGGATTGAAAGTAAATTATGTGCGCGTTGCTTGATTAAGTGCAATCGAATCTCGGTCAGAATAGAGCCTGAGCTCTGTGATGGTAGTAAAATGGAAAAAAAACACTTAGTAACTCATTAACTCCAACAACAACAACAGATGGTATAAAACAAATAATAGAACTTTATGGCAGACCCCTCTACACCAATCAATGCAACATTCTGTTTTTCCATTTACAAAAAAAGTCTCAGAGGATATCACCTACTTATGTAGAGAATAAAGGTAAGACTAGAAAACTAGATTGTAGAAGGCTAACAGGTAGTGTGTCGGCTTATTAGGCGTGAGGCCACGGCTCAAACCCTAGGTCAGATCTGAAAAAAAATCGATAGAAAACATTTTCTCGGCGTGCCTTCGAAATCCCAACAGAAGTCGGGCAAAAATTCTTAGAGTAAATAAAAATTGCTATGAAAAGTTTCGTAAAAATCTGTGGTACGGTATCGACTTTAAACTGTAAGTTCCGCCCCTCAAACGAAATATCAGAGCAAATATTACTAAGGCGACTTCCCCTCAGCAGATTTCTGGCAAAAGATCTGGGAGTGAATAAAAAATTACCACGAAAAAGTTTCTCAAAAGTCTGTCGTTCAGAACCGACTTTATAGTGCAGGTCCCGCCACTCATGTATAAAATTAACACACACAACACAAGTGGTGTAATAAGCTTGGTCGTAATCCTGATTTAAGGGTTGTAATAACCAAATATGTACGATTTCATGATTTTGTGGCGCTTAGATTAACATGTTCTTTCGCAACTACTTGTCTGGTGGTGGACAGTTGAGGGTAGGTAAACAATGTTGTAGGCCAGTGGTTATACGAGCAACCACCGATTGCCTTCATCGTCATAACCACATCTGATAAATCTTTTTCTTTGCGGAGAAAAGGCACGACTTTTGTTCAAAAATTGCATCACATTTCAAAAAAGTACAACGGAATTCTGTATGACTAAACAATTTCAAAAATTTTATTAGAAAAACTCAAAAATATTTGAGAATTGAGTGTTTTTCAGATGCAATTTCAATCGCCTTGTGGACATTTGTCTTACAAAAATATAGGGGAGGCCAATAAGGCATATAATGAGATAACACAACAAAACAAACAACCACACAACACACACACACACAGAATTAACAGTAAAAATAATAATAATGGCAGTCATTTTACTCAGCAAATGAAAGCCACACAGACTCTCTCTCCCTTTTAATATCAGTCGTACTCTACTACTTCTCTTCCGAAAAAACGAAAAAACAACAATTTAGAGCAAAAAACTGAAATTAACGCACACAATCAATTTTAAAAGATTTGCTTCTTGTTGTTGTACAAAGAATTTAAAGAAATTGTTGTTGCTCAACTGCTAACTCCTTATTACTGTTGCTGTTACAAAATTATATGAAATTAGTTTTTTCCTTTACTGTAGTTCTAGCTTACATTGTTGTTGTTGTTGTTGTTGTTGTTTTGTATTACAGCCGTCTACACAAGTGTATGTGTATGCAATAACGTCTGACTTGTAACATTACGTTGAAACGTGATGTATTTTTCCCATACTTCAGCTATCTCTCTCTCTCTCTCTCTCTCTCTTACTCACACACTATTATAAAAATTGTTTAAAAGCATACCATACATGCCAGTACTGTTGATGTGTTTGTTTGTTTTTCTCAGCGACTTACACAAATGACATGTAAAAACGCCCAAATGTGTTGAGAATATTTTGATATTCTCAAGCCAATATAAGAAAATATTGAAGGGCTTAAGAGCTGAAAGGTTAGAGAGAAAAAAGAGAAAGAATGAAAGAAGAAACAAAGAAGAAGACACAGAGTGTTTTATTTTGTTTTAAGCATGACAATAATTACGCAACTTAAAGGAGGGAGCACGCACATTGAAGCGATTTATTTTTCGTTGTATTTACAGTATGAAACAAAATGGCTACACGACGTAACGTATACGCAGGCAGACAGGGTGTCTCCTCTATACATTTCATAAGTGAAATATAATTTTCTTCTTATGATTTTTAGGCAATACGACAAGCCTTCAATCATAAAATCACATAAGAAAACTTTGGAGATTTTAAAAATATTTTAGAAAGATTTCGTCCAAGACATTCACTAAATTGATGGTCAATGGCAACATTCAGGCTGGGCTTCTTAAATTAAATTAAATTTTATTTTGAAAAGTTTTTAAAGCTTTTAGATAGGGGATGTCGCCGAGTTTATATGGATCGCAACCAAATTCTGGTAGTGTACTGCAAAGCTGTATAGCTCTCAACTGCTGACTGTTTTCTCTTACGATTTACTTCGTTAGGGGATGAGCCCTATTCAGGCAATGTATTATGTTGGAACTGGGACTATAGAGTGAGATCGAAAAGAGTTTCCAAACCACATAACGGTTAAATATTTTTCAACAGAAATTACATTTATAACTGGTTGGCTATTATGACCTGGTAGTGTAATAAGACCGAAAAGTTACCGCCGATTTAATGTGTTTTGGCTACATGATAACCGCCTTTTTTTTTTTTTTGGAAGTGAAGGTTACGAGCTTGTAAGTATGTGGTTTCAACAGAGCGGTGTCGCGAGACTCGCAAAACAACCGATGTTGGCTTTATAGCAACCTAACCTCAATCTGTTACGTGAAAATCTGCCACCATCATTATTAGCAGTGCCTTGCGCCGTAATACACCTACATGCATCGATGTTAGCGATAATCTTATGCCTCTTACCGCTGCAATTTTGTTCTAAGGGT
Organism: Sarcophaga bullata; assembly: GCA_005959815.1. Taxonomy (NCBI): domain Eukaryota; kingdom Metazoa; phylum Arthropoda; class Insecta; order Diptera; family Sarcophagidae; genus Sarcophaga; species Sarcophaga bullata. Next base: position 14,797 of record QOCX01001811.1, on the reverse strand, counting down.
TTCAGCAGTTAAAATTAGTCAGCGTCACCGGACGACTGTAAGTCTAAGATTCTAAGCGAAGTTTAAACTCTCAAAAGTATCGCCTAAGCGAGTCCCCACACTTCTCGAGAGAGTTCAAAACATCTATTCCCAGTAGAATGATTTACAATTTTCAGATTTTCATTTATGGTTTGAAATTCGATGAAGCTGTGGACGGAAGAGTCTGTTCGCAGTCAGAGGGTACATTCTGGCGGACAACTGCAGGTGAAAGAGTTGGCCATACGGAACACAGTAGCGATTTTTAAGAATGAAAGCATTTCTTAGAAGGATATTAGAACAGGATTCTAATGTGTGACTGAACTGTAAGAAGCTAATCTCTCAATGAGAACTGGGTACTAATGTGATTGGGTTCTAGGGACCGAAATTTTAAATGGGAAGGTTAAGCTACACAACATTAGCATTACATTAGTACTAGGTAACAAGGCACTGAGGCATTCTAGGAAATTTCGGATTGAATTGGATCGGACTAGACGCGGGAAAACAATGGAAGTTTGATGACTACTCTTCATTGAAAGCCTCATTATATACTTGTCAGCCAATAACTAATAATGCAGTAATGAATGCCTACTAGCAAGTGAGAAGCTTCGCTTACGGGCAGGATATCACAGCAAATCTGATCAAGACTGAATGCAATGACCGTGGAAAGGCTTTCTTTAACTCCAAAAGGCGATGAATGGTTGTGTGCCCAGAATTGCCATATGTTGCACCCTTGCGAAACGCATTAGTCTTCCGACATTTTCGCAAGTGATTTCTGCAGTAGCTGAGGAAAAAATGGAAACTGTTGTGCTCGAATTGGGTACATTAACCAGCGTTATATGCGAGAGGGGGACAACAGCTTAAGTTCTGCGGTACAGACGGCTTCAATCCCATTGGCACCCTAAGTGGTTGCATCAGAAGGTCTGAATGGTTACAAAACTAGGGTAAATGAATGATTGAATCGGATGTGGCCGATGTTCTTCTCGGATTGGGTACACTACCCAACGTTGTATTGAAGAAGGGGAAAGCACTTTGGCTTATACTGTACAGATGACCTCAATCACATTGGAAGCCTAAGTTGTTGCATCAGAAGGTCTGAATGGTTACAAAACTAGGGAAAATGGATGACTGTTGAAGTATAACTATGGGCCACATACGATGTTCTTCTCGGATTGGGTACACTAGCCAGCGTTATACACCGTACAACTACCCAGCGTTGTACCGTACAGACGACCTCAACCACATTGGAAGCCTAAGTGGTTGCATCAGAAGGTCTGAATGGTTATAGGACACTACCCAGCGATGTATGGCAGAAGGGGAAAGCACTTTGGGTTACACTGTACAGACGATCTCAATCACATTGGGAGCCTAAGTGGTTACATTAGAAGCTCTGAATGGGTACAGGACTTGGGTAATAGGGTGAGGTGTACTCATAATCTTTGTCTACACTGTTGTGAGAGAAAAAAATTCAAAAGAAACCATAGTGTGAGTATACATTTGTGCTTTTACTTTCCTTATCTCTTCTCTTCTCCTCCACTCTCTTTCCTATATTCTAGTGTTTGGTTTAATAAATATGCTGCTGCTGATATCTGGGAAAGTGATTATGCTGCCATGTCGTGTTTGTCGTAAGTGTTGCTTCGTGTTGTTTGTGTTTTTCTCGTCTTTGTATAACAACAACAAATAAAGTCATAAAGTCAGACTTTTGATTTTGATTTTTTTTGCTGCTGTTGAACGGAAACAGTTCGTTTTTTTTTCAGTCTTTGCATTAGTATTAGTTGTACAGGAAGTACTGGCACGTTTTCTATTGTATTTAAGGCGCATTACAAAATCAAAAAAATATTTCTTGTAATAAAAACAAAGAAAAAAAGTTTTTTTTTTATTGAATTTCGGGTAACCATGATTTATGTTATGCGGTATAGAATTCTGTCTATATTGTATAGAATATAGATAAACTATTACAATTTGATTTATTTGATTGATTTTATTATATTTTCTGCCATGTTTCATAGAAAAAAGAAAGCAAAAAAAAAAAATTGTAGAAAACCGAATTATTTGGTTTATAAAAAATCACCACACTGACACTCAAAATGAATTGAATTTTTTTTTTTTTTTGTCAAATTTTATATGAAAATACTTACAATTATTAAGTCTGATCAATAAATTTATTAAATTTTTGTTTTCCTTGCTGGTAAAAAATAAAACATTGTTCAACTTACCTAAAAAGAAAGAAAAAAGAAGAAAAATAGAGAATTAAAAACAAAATTTTTTTTTTTTTTTTTTTACACAAAATTTAAATAGGAATTTAATTTCATTGCATTGGATAATAAATTCAATAAACAAGAATATGTTTTCATTCAAAATCAATAAATTATTGTTTTTATAAACCAAAAAAGTCGAAAAAAATTGTCAAATTTATATGAAAATACTTACAATTATTAAGTCTGATCAATAAATTATTAAATTTTTGTTTTCCTTGCTGGTAAAAAAATAAAACATTGTTCAACTTACCTAAAAAGAGAAAAAAGAAAGAAAAATAGAGAATTAAAAACAAAATTTTTTTTTTTTTTTTTTTACACAAAATTAAATAGGAATTTAATTTCATTGCATTGGATAATAAATTCAATAAACAAGAATATGTTTTCATTCAAAATCAATAAATTATTGTTTTTATAAACCAAAAAAGTCGAAAAAATTAATAAATCCCTAAAATTATGCCATGATTTTCAAAGCACAACTAAACACACACACAAAAAAAGACTTATAAACATGCTGTTAGCCAAACGTGTAAAAATTAATTAAAATATTCATGAGTACTTAATTTTACAAGTGTGTATAATAAGTGGGTTTGTGTGTATGTAAATCCACACAAAATTTTAATAATTTCAATTTAAAAAAAAAAGAAAATGCATTACAATTGCTTGCTTTGTTAAGCGTATTTTAAAAAACAGCCTACAAATATGCCTTAATTTTATTTTTTATTTTGCTCCAAAATGTATGCTTTAAATAATTGTGTGCATATTTGTGGAATATTTTTTGAAACATTTTTACAAAATAATTTATGGAAAATAGCAAATTAATTAACAGATAAAAAATTAATACTTAAAATTAAGAGTGATTATTGTGAATGATCAGCCCAATTACTGATTGATTTGCAATTAAATTTTTCTAAAGTAAACGAAAAAGGTTCGAGACATGCCTAACACTGTCAAAACTGTTATTAGAGAGGATAGAATATGGACTATTGTCTTTTATTAACTTATTCGTGATAGTATAGTCGACAATTTTCTCTTCAATTTTCTCTAGACCCTTAAATTCCCAATACCCATTATCAAACCAGCAACCAAGGCGCTTTCACCTTCTCCAATGTATCGTCAAACACATTGTCAATCAGTGTAGAACAGTTGCTTTGTTTTGCTGATAGCTGCAGCTTCGGCCGATATGATTGATCATTTGGAGTTTAAACACATATTCAATGCGCCCCTCTTCCAGCCTTAGCAAAATTTACAACGCTATTTTATCCTTACAATCCGAAGCTGCCCCTATACGATTTTGGCGTAATTTATTTCACTGTGAGCATATTGTTGTTATAGCTTCACAAGTTTTCAGCTCCAGAGCGCAGGAATTGGCCTTTCATAGGCCACAAGTTGGCGTGTTCTGCATCGTGTCGTAGGCCTGTATTCATATAAAATTCAACTGATCTAGGAATTAAAGGAAAACGATCATTGAAAGCGATATGTGTTCGCTGAATAAGCTCTGGAGCAATTGGTAAGTGATCCAAACATGATCAAAAAATAGTCTTCAGCGAGTAGTAGGCCTATTTCGGGGTAAATGAGAATGTGAACAAACAAAATTGTTGAATTAGACACGACAACCAGCCACATGATAACTAAGAGCGTCCAGTTCATCCAAAAAAAAAGTACTTTTGAGCTGTGATATCCGGTTTATATTTCTCTGAAAACGACGTCACTGCCAACAGCTTTATGATTAAAAACTTCTTGAAGCGTGAACTGAATGATCTCTATACCAACGACATTTGGTCTCAAAAGGATGCCGCTACATGCCAACAGTTCATGCCACAGTTCGCATGAAAAGGAAATGGTGCGACTGAACCCGGTTAGAACTCTCTTGTGGAGTTTAATGCACTCGAATAAGCCAAAATCCAAAGCGACCCTCAAGGCTATCTTAAACCAACCATGCCTACGATCCAATTCAGTCTGATTCATGCGCTAGAGCCATTAAGAATATGATATTTTGGATGTACTCCGCCTAGAGAACACATAATCGCCGTTATATTCCACACAAAGTGTGAATGGTGCAATCTAAAGGTATGACGGATATGCTTTAAGCATTTAATGTTGCATGACAATCTTCTTCTTCGGTCGCTTTCAGCACAATTTTAGATGATGCAACCGTAAACCAGTAATCCAAAGATCGTTAACTTTTTATTGGACGAAATATTGCTTGAACGGAATGATATGCTCTGCGGGAGTAATTTATTTACTCTGCAATATGCGCATAGGAATTATTGTCGAACGCATGCTAAAAGTCGACAAACAGTAGGTATGGGTTGCTGTCTTATTCATTAGACTGCTCAATAATAATTCGACCATGACATTACTAGACTTTTTCTTTTTGAAGTAAGGTCTTCACTGTGGCGACATGCAATGCTGTATTAGAGCGGTTAAGAGCGTATTGTATAGAAATCGCCGTAGTCTAGTAGGTAGCGTACTGGCTTATTAGACGTGACCCCAGGTCAGACATCTCAAAACGAGATATCAAAAACTTTTCTAAGGTGACTTTCTCTATGGATTTCTGGCATAAACTCTGAGAGTAAACAAAATTGTAGGTCCCCTACATTCATATATAAAATTAACACACACAACAAAGTGGTGTGATAAGCTGGATCGTTATCCCCTGACTAAAGGGCTGTAATGCCGAATTATGTATGCTTATACATAGCTTGATATCTAGATTGTTTGACATGGTAATCACTGGCAACCCAAGATGGGACCTTTTTCCCACAAACTCCCTATCATGGCTGTCAAAGACTTGATTATTAGACAGGACACTCGGTCATTATTTTCATTTTTGTCTTAACTCACATTAAGATTCAAAAGCGAAGAAAACACTTATGCATAGACGACCCTCGTCTTTTCGTTTTAAAGGCGTATGAATTTCATTAAAACAATTTGAAATCTTTTTTTCGTTGACTGGTTTCTTGAAAAAAAAAATTCTTTTTTTTTTTTTTTTTTTTTTTTTTTTTGAATTTTCTTAATGAATTTAGTTTGAAAACAGGCAGAGAAAAAAAATCAAAAGAAGGAAACAAGAAAAAGGAATATTAATGGGTCATGCGAGTAACATTGCTGGTACGCCCACTTCCTGTCCTTCAAACTGTCAACAGTTCCTTACGAAAGGAAAAATAAGTGTCAGCAGTAGTAGAGAAGAAGTTTTCATTCTTTCGAGAGTGAATTTTTCATTTCAATAGCAGCACGAGAGTAATTTAATCAAGAGAAAATGAATGATGATGACAAGCAACAAAAAGAAAAGCAAAGAGGCCATTTATTAATAAAAAAAAACATAAGAAAAGGAATGAAAAGGAAGAAGAGGTAGTAAGAGGAATAAAAATTCATTGTAAATATTTATGGAAATCTCCAAATAATGTTTCCATTTCTTTTCTTAATTTCTTCTCTTTCTACTGTTTACTGCACACGTGCTCTCATAATAAGCGTATGAATTTGATGATGATTGTCACAACAAAAACAATGGAAACGGAAATAATGAAATCCTATGTAATAAAGCCTTGCAGTTTCTCTCGAAATTGACAATGTCCAGTCAGTTATTTGAATTTCAAGAAAGAAAAGTGAAAGAGAATTACAATGAAAATCAAAATGAAAGTTAATTAATAGGAAGCAGAAAAAGGAGCCCAAACAACATAGCTGACTAATTGGGGAGAAAAGGTAGTAAGGTAAGGTAGTGAAGGAGGGGGTATATTACTTATTAAACAAAAGACAAATCAAATTGATAACTTCTCGACGACAATAAAAACAAAGACACAAATTGTAAATGATCGCCGCCAGACAGCAAGACAGCATGAAGACAATTAATGAATGAATAATGATGATGACTGTGACTGTGACTGCGACTGTGACTGTCAAAGACAAATCAGAAATAATTGAAAATTTTAAATATTTAAGGCACAGTGGAACATAAGAAAAAGAAACTCATTTTTGAAAGGTTTCCGATCAATAATAAAAAAAAAACATGAAAAATTAAGTCTCTTTTGTATCTTTACGCCTCTTGGAATCATACAAGATATCCATTAAATCGTCACCCTGGGATACCGAATGCCGAAATGCTTACCGAATGGAAAGTAACCTCCTCTCCTCTTCGAACCAATTTTCGTGCACTTCTTCAAGTGTATAGGATCGTATCTAGGCAATGTGGCATCACGAATGTTAGCCTTCAAGTGTTCAATTATCTTTGATTTGCTGGCATAATACTTTTCTTAAATTGCGCTTCTGTGGGGTGTCAAATAGCAGTTTCTTGACGGCCACATGTTGCCACCATTTCGGCTAATTGAACGGCCATCAAACGTTTGACGCAATAAATCTATTGTGACATGTGATGTGTGGCAAGTTGTACCATCCTGTTGAAATCAAACATCGTTCACATCATTACCATGAGTTTCTGATTACTCTTAAGGAATTTCTAGAAAGAGTAATTTCTCATTTCACTTGCGAACTTCTTCAAGTGTATGGGATCGACCGTATCTTAGGCAATGATCAATTTCCTCCGGGTTGTTGGCATAACAATTTTCTTAAACCGCGCTACAGAAAATAGTCCAACGGTGTCAAATTCCAGCTTCTTGACGACCAATCGATATCACCATTTCGGCTAATTGAACGGCCATCAAACGTTTGACACAATAAATCTGTTGTGGCATGAGATGTACGGCAAGTTGCCGCACCCTGTTCCAACTAAACATCATTCACATCAGTACCATGAAGAGCGGCTACAAAAGAATCGGTTATCATGGTGGGATAGGATGACCGTAATAGTTGTGACGTCCTCCACTTCACAAGCCGCACCAAACAGACGCTCGTAATGCAGTTTAGATTTTTATTCAAGAAAATAGTCCAGCATGTAGTGTATTGGCTTATTGCACAAGATGCCATGGCTCTCGAAACCTGGAAAAAAATGGCAACTTTCTCTCTGCAGTCTTCTGGCTCTGGCAAACTTTTGCACCCTAAGAGTAAATAGATTTTCTACCAAAAGTTTCTCGAATCTGTTTAGAGGCGAACACTCTTGGGAAAAATTAGCACAGACACAACAAAAGTGGTGTAAGAATCTAGGTTGTAATCTAGGCTACAAGGTTGTAATGGCCGATGAAGTAAGTAAGATCCTGAGATTTGACGTCGTTAACCACTTTGTTTAAGGCAACTGCCCCCCACAACTGCCTGACTAAGCATTGTGACGAACACTCATGGGAAAGATTAGCACAAACACAACCAAAGTGGTGTGAGAAGCTAAGTTGTAATCTAGGCTACAAGGTTGTAATGGCGGCCGATAAAGTAAGTAAGATCATGATGTTTGACGTCATTCGACACTTTCCTTAAGGCAACTGCCCCCCACAACTGCCTGACTAAGCATTGTGACATTGGAGCAGCATTTGCTAAGTTATCGCCGCAATTCCTCCCGTAATGTTTGAAAAAATGATCGACGAAAACTATCTCAAAAGGCTTGACCGCTGCAAACTATTTTATGAAGTAATCAGAAAGCATTTGAACTCACGAATCAAATTTAAAACTTTTATGACAAGTTATCCGATTGAAAAAGCCACAAGGTAAAGCAATAAAACTATGTGAATCGGAAAGTGAAATAAATTGTGTGACCATAAAAGTATAGTTAAACGCTAAAGAGCTTAAACGAAAACTTATTTAAAGAAGAAGAAGAAGAAAAGTAACCAATATCTTAGTGCCACACCACCATACCACACTTGTTTTATTTTCTTTTATAATTTATTTGCATAAAATTACGTTTCAATTTTTTCTGTCTCTCTGTGTTTCTCTCTCACTCTTTCTTCAATTCTTTACTTTTCTTTTCTTTTCTTTTCGTTTCGTTTCGTTTCTTTTTCATTTTGTGGCATGAAGAAAATCATCTTAAATGTTACCCTAACAACCTAACCTGTATACCTAAAAACCAACCTGTGGTGTTGGATTATTAGAAGCAGCTAGGGAGAGAGAGAGAGACAGAGAGAGAAGGAGAGAGAAAAAAGGACATTTTCTGGAGCATAAACGATATACAAAGTAAAGGATTCAATATAGTTTTTCTACATCTTCCAAAGAGTCTTATACTCTATCTTTAGTTGTGGCATTCACATTAGGGAGGCTCATGGTTTTATAACAAATCAAGAGGGCACTTCGATTTTCAAAACATTCTAACACCGTAGAAAGCCTTCTAAAAACATTCCAAAATACTTTGGAAATTTATCAAGAGGTTAAGATGCTCACAATCCGCTTCAAAGCCACATTTTAAGCAGTACACCAGTACAGCAAGTCATGTCACCACCTCTGGTTTAGCCAACAACAAACCCTCTTAATTGGTGACTTCAACTACAAATTGGAACAGCAATGAGATAACGTCGCTAGCGATAGTTAAATGGAACTTAAAATGTGACCTTGCGGAGTCTTAAAATACAGTGCATACTTCTCCCCACCAAAATATTCATAAATAAACCTGAAGATCATGGCACCAGACTTAGTGGCAATAACCACGCTTCATTTGCTGTGATTGAGATCAGATCTCTCCAAGATCGAGTAACTAAAAACACGACCATCATCTGCAAATCCTCAACAAAGATCCACCATTAGTTGAAAGTATCGACATCTGAATTTCCACCATGACATTAAGAGGCTTTATTGCTCCCGTAAGTAATTCATTTAGGAAGTCTCCTATTCCACTAGAGAGGATAACAATAATGACGACGACCATCACAGGAAGATGAGTTGGCGCTATTTCGTGATATTAAGAAGCACCCTGTTGTTAATAAGAGTTACGCAGTCCAGCACACGCTATGCAACACCAATATGAGCTTATGCAGTAGATAACACAAGCACATTAAGGCCCTACGCTAAGTTTGCCGTTTATACAGAGCAGTGTCCGAAAATGCAATTGCTGTTGGAAAATCTCAATAGAAAAAGCAGCATCGCAGAGGATCACTCACGATCTATTGGATAAAGTCGGCAGTGGTGAAAGAGATGCTTCACAATGACTAACGGAAGAAAATATGCTCTGCTATTCTGTTTCATATTGTGGAGTACGAGACCGTACGTCAGACGGAATTGAATTGAACTCGCATAGATCCAAACCGATTGTCCTACAAGTTCACTCACGGAGTGGAAATAGCGAACCATGTAACGCTGAAGTGCAATTATTCGCCGAAGAATACATCAATGACGACTACAACCCATTGGTCAGAAGTGCGACCTGTATTCTCACACCACTCCCACCGTGTCAATTCATTCAAGGCCCATTAGTAGCATGCGTGACCATAGTCTAGTAGCTACTAGTTCGAACCCCAGCTTAGACATTTCAAACTAAAAGAAATCTGAAAGAAAATATTTTTTAGCGACTTCCTCTCAGCAGTTTTCTGGCAAAACTCCGATATAAAATGAAGTTGCCAGGAAGAGCATTTCAAATCTGTAGTTTAGAGTCCACGTTAAACTGTAGGTCCCGCCACTCATGAATAAAATTAACTTACAGAATATGGGTGAAGTGAGAAGCTGGGTTGAAATCCTGAATTCGAACTACCGATTTGGAAAATGCCTTAAAGATGCCAGAGCAGAAGTCTGATCTTTTAAGCTAGCTTAGCTGTTGCAGACCCTGCGCAACACTAACTTCTTCGATGAGTTCGATAGAATACGGTAAATACAGGGGACTTCACTTACCTTTGGGATCACAACAGGCTCACTGATGTGTGCTCAAGTGACCTTTGGTATCAAACCTACCACTCAAACCTAATCTAACCTCTGTTAGTTTGCAACGACCATCCTAGAACAGTAGGGGTAATTCTTGGAAGCAGACGAACCGTTGAAAATTAAAGAAATGGCGGACTGCTGTTCACCGGACAATTTGTGCATATAATCAGGAAAGTTTATCAGGTTCTATATCAATGGATAGTTTGATAGTTGACTAGCCGAACGTTAAAGAAAGACGATAATCGTCCAGAGACAATTCAGTTGTAGTCAGGATTTCATCATCCACTCATTCAAAACACAAAGAGTAGCAAAGCTAATCGCCATATTATTTCATAGACGGTTTCTAGGCAAGGCGAGAGGGTAACCCTATCATTCTAAACTACATAATTACATGCTTACTTGATCAATCAATGAAGTTTTAAAGCAGTAAGGAAGAAATTATTAGGAATATGGAATATATTATAATTAACAGCAATACAGAATACAGGAGAGGACACTTGGTAACCCTAGCATTCTAGAACCTGTTTATTAGACGAATTATGTATGCCTATTTGATCCATCATTCTGGGTACCACCGTAATATGTTAAATTCTGAAACTACATATACCCTGTGTGTTTGTGTGTGTTTGTTTGTTTGTTTGTTAAGATGTTGGGTTACAATATTTGCTATCAATACATACATATTATGGTACAAAGAATTCCATAAATCAACATTATGACAATGTTTACCGATACGTTAAACAAAAATAGAAGAAGAAAATGAAGAAACGAAGTAGAAAAAAAAAAGAAATAATAAAATCAGCAACAACAACAGCAAAAATACTGAATAAATATTGAAAATGAAGATGAATTCAAAGAAAGAAAGAAAAAAAGAAGAAGAAAAAAAAGAATGAAAAAACGGACATGAATATGAAATGGAAATGATTATCATACTTTAGAAGCACTGCTAAAGGAATATCACAAGAAGAAAATATGAGAAGAAGAACAACTGCAAGGATATCAGGCGGATATATGTATGTATGTCTGTATACGTAGCTAAGAATACAAACAATACTTGGGTACCCGTGTAGTATAAGCATGGCGCAGGCATGCTCCGGCTCACTTTGCTTACTCTCGCCCTGAGTTATGCTTTAATAATTTCTATTTTTATTTCTTTAAGTGTGTGTGTGTGTGCGTGTGTTTGTGTGAGCAAGTGTGGCGTATATTTTTCCTTCAATATTTTTAAATATGAAATGTAAGAAAGAAAAGGAAAAATGAAGGAAAATTTTATACCGTTAGAAAAATAATAGAAAAATTATAGTATGTCTCGTTATGTGCGAATGTGTGTGTGTGTGTGTGTGTGTGTGTGTGTGTGTGTGTGTGTGTGTGTGTGTGTGTGTGTGTGTGTGGTGTGTGTGTGTGTGTGTGTGTGTGTGTGTGTGTGTGTGTGTGTGTGTGTGTGTGTGTGTGTGTGTGTGTGTGTGTTGTGTGTGTGTGTATTTGTTATAAAAAGGAAGAAAAAAAATGCAAAGAAATAAAAATTGAAAGAAAAATAATTTCGATAAGAAATGTGGTTTGGCAAGGTGTAAGCAAAAAAAAAAAAAAAAAATGAAAAAATTTTTGAAAAGAAAACCCGAAAATTTATTCCTGAGGCAGTAAGAGAAGAAGCAGAATGGCAGCAGCACAAAAACTATGTAATTTCATGGCATATGAATTTAAAATAGAACAAACAAAAGATTTATAACCCAAACACCAATACCAATACCAAAAGCCCAATAAAACCACCAACAAACACAAACAACAACAGAAAAAAAATTATGAGGAAAATTTATACAATTATGCAGGTAAGAAGAAAAAAAAAGAAAAGATATTTTCCTCAATGAAATAAAATCTAAAAAAAAAAAAAGAAAAAAGGAAAAATGTAACGAAAGAATTCAAATCATTCTTGACCCACATATTTAATTAGCTGCTTTGCATTGAAGGGCATTGAACGTGGGATACTACTACCTACTACCCAAGGCTTAAACATTCAGTGGGCGTTTATTAGTTAAACAGCAATTCAATTGATGCCTTGGTCTTGATTGTTGGTTGCGTGGTCAAAGGTATTCAGGCGATCCTAAGCCAACAATTTGCCTTCAACCCATAAGAACTAGTGAAGTTGCCATAGTCCCAGCTCAGACATCTCCAGTAAAATGAACTACGAAAAAACATCTCTTCGGTGACTGCTTCTCAACAGATTTCTGGCAAAAACGCCGAGAGTAAATAAAATTGCCATGAAAAGTTTCTCAGAAATCTGTTGTTCGGAGTCGACTTTAACTGTAGATCCCACCATCCATGTATAAAACTAAAGCATGCAACATAAGTAGGAGAAATTATGTCGTAATTATGACTAAAGGGGGCCGTGAACATTAAACTGATGATTCTCTTCTACGAGTACCTATCTTTGTGGGTTTCAAATCTATTTTCTTCAATTTTTTTTTTAAGATAAGATTGCACGATATTCCTTTGAATTCTCCAACCATATATTGAGGATATTACTGCTTGCAAACATATTTGCCCATGTACGCCTATGGATATTCTGAATGTTCCGAGGGCCAACGTTGCGCATACCTAAACCATAAAGGAGGATAGACGACACACTCATGCATACATTACATAAATTATTGACTATTACGACGCCCTGCTTGGCGCTTCAGCTTGACATTCCAGATCACCTATATGCGCTATAAAGAGCCAAGAGTAGAGGAAAGTTAAATTAAACGTGCATACGTAATTAGTTACTTCAACCTTTCAGTGAGGATTACGGGCCAGCTTTTCACATTACTTATGTTGTGTGTGTTAATTTTTATACATGATTGGCGAGACCTAAAGTTTAAAGTTGATCCCGAACAACAGATTTTTGAGAAACTTTTTCATATTTACTCTCAGAGTTTTTTTGCCAGAAATCTGATGCTACGAAGTCGTCAAAGAAATATTTTTTCATATTTCGTTTTGTTTTCAATGTCTAAGCTGGGGTTTGAACCGCTATCTCACATCTAATAAGCCAACACATTACCTATTAGACTGCGACGACTTGGGCGATATTTGAACCGATAGATGGCCCGCTCGATATATTACGAACAGTTTTCCCATCTCCTCAACTGTTACAGAAATCACTGGCCACATGCTCAAGACCAAAGTGGAGGCTCGCCTAAGTACGTAGAGTGTTAAGATGGTATCACAACAGCGAGTGGGCATCTTTGAAGTTTGACCATACTTACTATGAGCCCTTGATCTAACCTTGGCATTATTTCCATACATCCTATAGCTCAATCAAGAAGTACCTCAAACGTAATACCGGAGATCAGATTTTTCTATGGAGAAGGGTTCACAAGATGGGTGTTCCGGCGTTGGCATTATTTCTGTATTTTATTTAAATTTTTTAGCGCGTAAATATATTAATCTCTTAACGTTTAAATATTTTGGAATATTTATCATACGCTTTCTATCAACCCCTCCCTCCACCATCTACCGAATAATGATGCATTGGTTAGGCCAAACAAAACCCTGTAAAACCATTTATTTCTACGTTAATTTTTTCAAATTTGATTTTCACGTATATATGGTGCATATGTGTATGTGTTTGTGTTTGTGTGTATGTATATTTAAAATAAAAATTCAATTCAATATTGAAAATATTTGTTTCCCCCCGTTGACTTGCATTTTTTTTTTTTTTTGTTCTCCTCCCCCCTAATGATTTAGTGGCTTAAAAAGGCACAACAAATTACTGACGATAATTAACTTTTGGGGGAACAGCGTCAGTGTATTTATCAGCATCAAATCTAATCCAATCGAATCCATTCAAATCGAATCGTGTTCAATACAACACACTGTCCCCGTCCGTAACTATCCAGTGGTACGTTTTTATAAATATTCATTGCGTAGAGTATTATACTCTAATTACTCGCGCATTGTTATTGTGATTTAAGTTCTATAATCCCAAAATGTCCTCCAATGTACAATAACAAAAACAACCATAAACCTTTGCTTTCACATGTAACACACACGTACGCACATGTTTTGTTTTTAATTTCAACTGATTTTTTGAAATTCAATCACAGTTTAATTACATTATCACAGCGATAGTCAGTTAATGAAAGGGACCGAGAGAGAGAGAGAGAGAGTAAGAGGATGTGTCCATGGGGTTTCTTTCATTAGAAGGGAGGTGGTAGGTTTATATCATCAAATGGGCCAAAATGAAAACAACTCCTCACTTATTTAACAGATTAACTTGATTACACTCGTTAAACTTATTTAAAGGGGAGAGAGAATATCAGAGAAACTGGTTGATACTTATCGGCAGCATAAATAAAAATCTAAACCACTAATACTCTCTCTCTCTCTCTCACACACACACACACATGCACATGCGCACACATACACTTGCACAATCGATGACCAAGCATAAACGGATTGTGCCATATAACCACACAGATAACGCTTAATGCAGCCGTTATATCACCAGATACATATGACAGGGGGAAGTATACCAAACGATAGTATTCACTTGTTATATATTTATAGGTAACAATGAAAAATTCAATACGTATTCAATGTGTGTGAAGATAGATTTTAAAATCTAACTCCCCAGACACAAACCGAGTCTGTTAACATAGCTCTGTTATGTTACTAACAGAGCTCTGTTAAACAATTAATTTAAGGGTGGGAAAGAAAAAAAGCGAAAATTATTTAAATTCATGGGTAAAATAAAATAAAAAAGAGAATTTTAATAAAATAAGTCCTCTAGTTAATGACTGTTAAAAAATATTGAGTAATATTAACTAAAA
>QOCX01001810.1:0-28212 GCA_005959815.1 Sarcophaga bullata | reverse complement strand
ACGATTTAAAAAACAAAAAATACTTGCAGGACTTACATATGTACTCCTATTATAAAGGCATATTTACTATACATATGTATGTGTATGTACATACATATGTTTGGGCGTATGTCCGTGTATTTACTGTGTGTAAATATTCCACTATGAGTGAATGAAGTAAATTTTTTATGCGTATCCTTGGAGAGTAAAAGAAGAGAGAGAGAGAGAGAGAGAGAGGAAAAAAAAATAGAAATGAACAGCAAGAGAAACAGTAACAGCAACAAGTTGTACAAGGCAATTGCTTTCGTTTTCATTTACAGCATATAGGCGATATATGAATGTGTGGACGGGTGTCGTATTAATGACTGTGTTATACAATATCGACGATGTCGTTCTATTCGAATGTCCTGTATGTGTATTTCTTTGTATGTATGTATGCTCATGTGCGTAAACATATGCGTGGTTTCAGATTACAGGCCATTAAAAAACATTTTTTTTTACCACCCCACATTTATTTGCATTCAGTTTTTTTAATTTTTTTTTTGGAATTTTATTTCTTGTTGTTGTTGTTGTTGTTGTATAAAGAAATCGGAAAACCATTGTAGATGTTGTTGTTATTGTTTTTTTTACTATTATTGCAAACTGAGAATGAGAATTGAACGTTTTTCTGTGAAAACTGTTGGTAATTTTAGTTCATTAAATTGGTATCCTTTAGAAAATTACAACAGGGTGGCACAGTGTGCTTTTTTTTATTTACTTAAGAAATTAAATTCTATTTTAATGGAAATGTAATCGAAATGTACATACGCTCGTTTGAATCTAAATTCAATACGTTCCTGGCATACATAAACTGTATTTAAATGTTGAACATTCCAGCCCTGAATAAAGATAGTAAATTTGCTTCAAAAAAACCTATCACATTTCTTGATGCCTATTGGGGAGGTCTAGGAAATTATATAGCGTAGACAGCAGAGTTATTTACTCAGTGTTTCCAACACTCGAATTGGTTTGAAATTTTCTAAAATTTATTTTTTTTGTTGTGAAGTACAATTGTTCTGGTTAGAAATGGAATATCATTTCATTTATACGGCTGCTGGGTCTGGCCTCATAATATCTCATTCGATTGGATCAATTTTCGTGCCCTTTTTCTAGTGTATTGGGTCGTATCTCGGCATTGGTATCACGAATGTTGGCCTTCTGGCCTTCTGGTTTGTCCGCATGATACTTTTCTTTAACGGCGCCGCACAGATAATAGTCCAACAGTGTCAAATCGCATTGTCTTGGCGTCCAATTGACATCAAATCTTCGGCTAATTAAATGGTCATCAAGCGCTTGATGCAATAAATCGATTGTGGCAAGAGATGTGTGGCAAGTTGCATCATTCTGTTGAAAGCAAACATCGTTCAAATCAATACCATGAAGATTGGGTTCAAAAAATCAATTATCATGGTGCAATAGGTGTCTCAATTGATCGTAATGGTTGCGCCGACCTTATTTTCAAAGAAACATGGGCCAATAATGCCTCCACTTCACAAGTCGCACCAAATAGTTTCTCGTAATGTAATGTGTATTGGCTTCTGTAAGATCACGTTGGGGTTTTCTGAGACTTAAATACGGTAATTTTGCTTATTAACGTACCCGCCAAAATGAAAGTGAGCTTCATCCGAAAAGATAATGAAAATATTGTGGAAATACACTGTGATAGTGGGATCGAACGTCCTATTCGGTGTAATATTGCTGAAATATCACATAACAGGACATAAACGGAAGTAGCAGTAGTCTAGTAGGTAGACTACGTATTAGACCTTAGGCCACAGTTCAAACCCCTACAAAATGAAATATGAAACAAATATTTCTTCGTAGGCAGCTATCTCTCAGCAGTCTTATAGCGAAAATCCTGACAGAAAATAAAATTGCCACGGAAAAGTTTCTCAAACATCTGCCAATTGGAGTCGACTTTAAAAACAGTTGGTGCCGTGAGAAATAACAATGCAAGTTGATAGGTGAAGTGATAGGTGTCTGAACTCATTACGTTTCCATACACTAACGGACATTGCAGTCTTTACACCAAGGGAAATCATTGACTTGTGTGAATGACAAAGTAACATACAACAGTTGATATTAATCAAGCAACCAGTACACTCCATAGGAAGTATTACATCAGCATCATATACTCCGTTTTACAATAATGCATCCTTAGGCACATCTTTGCATTTGTTTCACTTGCCCTAAGACCAATGCGTCCATTATTTGTATTCATTTGGATTTAACACTTAGCAACCGTTTCCATTTGAGAAAATATCAACAGATTTTGAACATCCCTGAGCAGGGAGGGGGGCTTTAAAGGTCAGTTAAAGATTTTCTTTTCAGTTTTGTTTGTGTGTATTCTTTCGTTTTCTTTTCTTTCTTCTTCGCTTCTATTTTGAATGGCAATTTTTTTTTTTTTTTTTTTTATGTCTTCCGACTTTCAGTTTATGTTGTTGACAACACCCTCAGCTCTTTGTTATTGTTATTGTTGATGTTGTTGATGTTGTTGTTGTCTCTACTATTACTGTTGTGCGTATGTTGCTACTGATACTGCTCTAGCTATAGCTACAGCAACGACTATTGCTTCGTCATTGTCAGTTGTACATAAAATAACAATTAATTTTAATGTCAAGCATAAAAACGAGCAACAGTTAGAAAAAAAAAAAAAACGAAACCAACAACAACAAAATCATAAAAATTTTGCAAGAAGTAAAACTAAATTGTAAAATTATTGTGTGTGTTGGTTGCCTGCTAACACTTGTTGCTGTCCATGGACGAGGTACTTTTGCATTCAGAATTTAATTAAATTCAATACTTCGCTTGGCTTGGCTGGGATTGTTGTTGTTGCTGTTCTAAGTATTGTTAACATTTTGAGATTTAAAATTTGCTTTCATTTTTATTTTTATTTTTATCCACAGTTTTTATTTGTTTTTTTTTATTTCCCCCCATTTAATCTATTCTAAAGGCCATTAGAGGCTAGGACTTGGTAATTGAATACAGTTGACATTATAGGCAACAAATATGGCAGAAATAATGATGACTAATGATGATGAATATTATTTTTAGAATCGCCTTCGTTATTAGGAAATTAAAAAAAGAAATAAAGTAACTTTACAGAGGCATAAAGATAGGTTAGGTTAGGATAGGTTAGCGGTTAGCTTGCCATTCACAGGCAAAATCACTCAGTGGCTCTTATGGCCCTTTGTGTGGGGTAAGGCCGTTTGTCATGATCCGTTACTGGTGGGTTTGCATATCCTCAAACTCTGGATGAAACCGGCCTGTTCCCTTAATGGCATGTTAGCCACCATGCCCAGATCTTCAAACGTTCTTTCACTCAAAAACCATTGACGTGTGTCCTGAAGTCCATCGCAAACAAAGGTCTTCCACCAATTCTCTTTCCTCTAAATCTTGGCGGCTAATGCGGTAATTCTGGTGAAAAAGAACGACCTTACCAGCGAAAGTGCCAATAGCACAGTGTCCTATTTGAATACCTATTAGAGTGCAAACCATTCTCTTGTTGAACTCAAGTAGTTCCCAGGATTTCCTTCTGTCCACTGCCGGACACAGCAGTTTTGAAATTCGGCAACCGGGTATGTTGGACCACCCACGGTTTGTTGCATTCCATGCTGCTTTTTCGAAAAGTATTCCTTTAGAGGCACATACATCCCCTTCATCATTTCCTCCTCAGACATCTTTGATCCCTTCCTTGTCAGATCGTCTGCCTTTTCCATATCCTCTATGTCACAGTGACCCAGAATATAGTAGAGGTGGGCATAAAGAGAAGTAATCGAAGAAATTTATGCGAATCGTAGACTCGTAGTTTCTTCTACTTTCTCACTTGACTCTCTCCAGAAACTGGATTGAACGTTTCTGAGTAAAGTACCACTTACTTTCCAACTAAGACATCAGACAGTCAATCAGATGATGTACCAGATGTTGCATTAATTACAGCTTCAAAATGGACGCAACACTTCTATACGCTACTACAGGGTGACGATGACGACACCAATTTTGCCTTTTAATAAGTTCCGATGTTCCTAACCCCATTGATGATGATAGCGAGTAGATTCCACCGTCCAGCTATGTAGAGGTTCAATCAAGCTGTAGGCAGACTGCTGAATTGTATAGGATCGGAGATAATGATAGGCTGATAGGGCGCATGCACCATATCAAGTTGTTACGATTGGATCTTATCAGTGCGGTTTCAGACATTACGTCAAATCCCGGAGAAGACCCATGAAGATTGAGTGAACACACACCATCTTGTAAGAACTTGTAAGAAATCGTGTTGTTGCCGTAAAATTTAAACTCGGTATTCTTGCAAAATCACTTCTGCAGCTCCATCAAGGTGATACAGACCTCTCAGATTTTTGAGAAACTTTTTTACAGAAATCTGAGAAGGGGAAGTTGCTAAAAGATGTTTTTCATAATTAGTTTTGTTGGAGATGTGCTGACAAAGCTCATGTCCAATAAGCCTACTAGACTATGACGCTTTACTTCATTACAACAACTCTTGCTGCTTGGCTCGATTGGAGGACTATTATCAAGGGATATACGTTTAATATAAGAAACGCTGACAATCATGCATAGGAAACGTTTTTTTGCTTATCATTTCTAATTAGCTAACAGCAGCTGTTGGTTGGTTCAGTTTAACTTAATAAAATAAATGAAAATAAATTTGTTCATGGTGTGTATAGGTTTAGGTATGAGTAACTGAAAGAGAGAGAGAGAGAGAGAGAGAGAGAGAGAGAGAGTGTATGTATGTGTGGTGTACAATGTATTGATGTTCGTGCCGAAATATTTTGTATGTTGCAAGTCACGAATAGCGGTGGTTATTGTAACTTTTAATGCCAAAAAAAAAAACACACACAAAAAATATTTTTATTTGGGTCAGGTATTCCCCACGTTTGCGTGCATATCGGTTTTACTCTTAAAATATTTACGTGCCACAATGAATACAAAAAAAATAAAATAGAAAAACGAAGATCTTTATTTATTATTGCTTCTTTGTTCGTTGCGCCCTCCATTTTCAATTTTTCTTAATTTTGAGGCAACCAACTATTAGTTGCTCCTTTAGAAAACTCCTGCTATTGTTTCATGTTCATTTTTATTTATCAAGATTTCCTTTCCATTCTTTTTGGGTTTGTTTTGTTTTGCATCTGTTGTAATCTGTTGCTGGGTTTTGTTGTTGATTTGCATTTTTTTTATTATTTTTTCATTTCCTTTCAGTTAAGGTTCCATTTCAAATTAATTTTGTCTCTCTTTGTATTCCTTTTCTCCTGTTGTTCGCCAAAGCGTTTGTTATTGAAAAGGTAAGGAAGGATTCAAGCTGGAGGAAGCAAGGTTCAAATCCTTTTTCAAATACAAATCAAATGCAAATCCTTCACTTAAATTTGAACAGAAAAATCCTAAAGAGTGTTGGCTTCCGAACACACAAGAACTGAATATTTTTGAATGCCGGTCATATAATCTTGAAATATTCTTTCTTGTAAATATTATCACACGCTTCTACATCCATCAGTGAGCTCCAATGTTGATTAGGCGTGCATCTCGATCAGTCGCCCTTCCCACACTATTCTACATCCATCATAATCCATTCCTTATGGGCCTTACGGATCAGGTTTTCCTTTAGACCAGGCTGCAATAACGGCGGCCACCCATTATCATGGCTTACTGGGACCACCAACTCCAACAAGATCCAGGTCCAGATCCCGGTCCAGATGATCCTGCAAATAGCGCTTGGCTTGCCACTTTACATGAAAGGTTTCAGCTAAACCTACAAGAACGCATATTCTTGGCAAAATCGCATATTCCGTTCCAAAACAAGTGATCACTACACCCTCGTCTCTTATTATTACTACTGTCGTGAAAAAGTGCCATTAGTACCGCGACCATACGCTCTCTTATACTAACCTCCCAAACTCTATAGGATCTCCTTCTATAATGTTTCCTTCACGCTCATTGACTTCACAAATTGTCAATATCCTGCCTAGTAACTGATGTTTCTCAAGTTGTTGCTTTCTGCTTTGCATTAATGTCTCGCCAAGTTTCCAGACTGCGTTCTAACGATCCCTTCTCATTGTCACAGGATCTACATGTTAAGATGGATACAACTGCCTTCCGGAATAAGAATACTCTGAGTCTACAACGCTCCGTCAAATGAACGGTTACCAACCTTAGGTTATTTCTGTATAGTCTGATGCATGACTCCGATGTCCTTTTAATTGCCAGCAAAAGTTGTTTTCGCCTCAGACGTGTTGGTGGTGAGATGAGTTTTCGCCTCTTTTAATCTTAATTTTCGTTGAGCATAGACGATTGAGTGCCAGCGTCATAGGCTTTCAATGCAGATTTTTCAAACGAAAAAAAAAAACTATTTGGTGTGGGCATAATCGGCTGGACGTGTCATTGGTACGTGTATTTTTATGAAAATGCTTCTGAAAACACCGTTTCTATCAATACAGAGCGCTGTGGCAGCATGCTAATCTGTTTTTTTTTAATCAGCAATTGAAGATTACAAGCCAGATGGTATGTGGTTTCACGAAACACACACCTCAAACGATTTAACGTCATCAGACATGTTTTTTTAGACGAAGTCAAACTTAACGTCTTGCGAATAATTTTTTAACACATGCATCAATATGCGTCAATGTACGTCAGTATGCGTCAACATGCGTCAATATGCGTCAAGTTATCGTTGAGACAACGTTTGAAATGTTTGACCAATTGGCTGCTGCAACCAATCCATAGAAGCTTATTTAAATCACATTTCGACTAGAATGATAAAGCCTAAGTACTAAGGTTTACATGACTTCAATTCTTTTTAAGACTTGAAGCATATTAATTAGTTTATAAATTATTTTTACAAGAGTATCAGTGTGCTAGCTTATTTAAATCATAGAGTTTTTGCAGAAAATTTCAAATCCTGACAAAAATTAATTCACGTTTGAAAAGTATTTGTTGTCTAGAAATGTTTAAATGCCTGTACATACGAGAGCTTCCGCTTATGTCCTTAATGTCCTAAATGTCTGAAGGTATGTTTATGGAGTTGTTGACTTTACCTAAACACTGTCACATGGCGTGCTCTATGGGTCTGTGGTATATGTGTGTGTAAGAGAGAGAGAGAGAGAGAGAGAATGTCTCGACATGTGTATTTTCCGGAAATAATTTATTATTATACCGATGACATGTAATTGCAAAAACAATAACAATAACTAAGACGACAACAACAACAATAAAAACAATAACAGAAAATAGAATAAAAGCGTATAATAAATCTGTTAAAAACAAAAAATATTTATTTTTCTGGTTGAAAAGCCACAATTTATTTTCACATTTTGGTCACCTGAAACATTTTCCAGTATACACGTGTATCCACGTGTGTGTACGTATTGGTGTGTTTTTGTATGTGTATGTACGTGTTTTTGGCGTTAATATATGAAAATGGATGCCATATATTAAAATTTTGTTTTTGTTTTTTTGTTTTTTCTGTTCGTGTCAAATTAAATAATTTTTTTTTGCTTTACAGCGAACACAATTGTTTGGCGGATATTTTCAATGGAAAAATCGTGTATTTTTCCAAAGCATATGTTTTAAATTTCCTTTTATTAATTTCTGGTTTTTATTTTGTAGAAAACGTGAACATTTAATTTAAAGGAAAAGTTAGTACGTATAGCGTACAAACTAAAATGATTTTTTTTTTTTTTTTTTTTTTTTTTTTTTTTTTTGTAAAGGTAAAGGTAGAACTAGAAAGGATGGATTCAAGGATTTCAATCCAGTTTTATTCGTCATAGTTTTTTTTTATTGAAATAACACCCTTATTTATTTAAATTAACAACACAGGCTCTAAATTTAAATTCAATATATTTTCGGTTTGGCAACTTCTAGAACCTATTGTTAATTTGTCTTTGTTACTGTTAACTTTCCCTAATTTCTTTTGAATTTGAATCAATATTTTAGTGTTTATTCTGGGTTTCCAGCAATATATAACACTTCTAATCCGAATGTCCAAGACTTTTCGAGGCTCGTTTGTTTGTTAAAAAATATTTTAAAACCCATATGTTACAGCAAATCACTCTTGAATACTTGAATCTTCTAATTCAATAAAACATACATCATAACTAATTTGTACAATGACTTCGACGACCCACATGGCCATATATTTGGGGTCAAGATTACCCAATTCATTAAGAAACTTTTAATTTTAGGAATTTTTTCTAATTGGATGAAGTGGTTATGGGTTTCAACATTCACAA
Source organism: Sarcophaga bullata (assembly GCA_005959815.1). Classification (NCBI taxonomy): domain Eukaryota; kingdom Metazoa; phylum Arthropoda; class Insecta; order Diptera; family Sarcophagidae; genus Sarcophaga; species Sarcophaga bullata. Next base: position 19,954 of record QOCX01001810.1, on the reverse strand, counting down.
TTCCTATAAAATCCTAAAAGGGCTTAAGTTTAGATCACCCGAGCCAAAATTAATACGGCAAGTTGCAAGTTGTCGTAGTTTAGTTGGTAATATGTTTGTTTATTAGAAGAGAGACCGTGGTTTAATCCCTGACACAGACATCTCGAAAATGGCGAAATAATAAACATATCGGCGACTTCCTCTCCTCAGCAGATTTCTAGGAAAAACTCTCAGAGTATATAAAATTGCCATTAAAAGTTGTTAAAAAAATCTGTCCTTACGAGCCGACTTTAAACTTTAGGTTCCGCCACTCATTGTATAAAACTGATAAGCACAACTAAAGTGGTGTGAGAAGCTAGGTCGTCGTCCTGACTGGAGGGTTGTAATGACAAATTATGTATGTATGTATGTATGATATATCTTATCAGCTATCTGAAAAGTATAACTCACATGGTCCAGTAATGGTTTCATTACAGTGCATTGCAAAATTAGATCGCTGACAAGTAATCTGGAACAGATTCCTTACTATTACAGAGTATGTTGCGACAACAAGGAGTTGGAAACTATCGAACACTTCTCTGCAACTGCCCAGCTCTTAGTAAGCTGAGGTTGTGGAACCTGGGCAGGGGCTTTTTCGGCATTATGGCTCTCCATATATTTATAAATAGCCGGAGCTGGTTGAAAAGTGCTAAGGCTTCAAGGTTGTAGTAGCACTCTCTTTATCCTCCTTATCCTGTCTTTCCTACCTCTTCTCCTTTTCTCTTTTACTATCCTCCCTCCCTCTCCCTCGCCCTTAGAACGTATTACAATGGGTTTTTTTTTTAACCTCTGGCTATTGCACTTGTCCCAGTGACAAGTACACGACTTCAAACCTAACCTAACCTAACATAGATTAGCTTCCAACAGAGACCCATCTTATTGCGATGTCCTGATGACGTCATAAAGAAGCCTCTTACAGATTTTAATTAAGGCGTAAAATTATTCTAGGAACATTTGTAAAACTAATCGCTTAAGTTGATGAATTTCCTGTACTTGAGCGCACTGCATTACCATTACTCGCATTCAATATACGAGTGTCATTTGCATACAATATGAGTGCCCTAAATAAATATTCTCGACATTAAAACGATTTCATAAGAATTTTTGTTTAAAAATAAATTCAAATTTCTTTTTATCTTTTAATTCTACCCTTTCCCCCGCCCTTTAGATGTCTCCTAATGGTATCCCTTGTAGTAAAATATGAGACAAAGGCTGATTATTTTTGAATACTTGCTCCACAAACAAACAAAGATGAAGATGCTTTTGAAATGTTTTATTTATAGAAGAATAATAATAGTTTTCGGTTTTTAGAAGTATTTAATCAGCTTAAAGGATTGTGATTCCTTAAAAATAATACGAATACGGATGTACAGCAGGCAGCTCGGAAGTGAAGAATACTTTATCGTTTTTTAAATAACAAAACCCCTTGTGTTGTAATATTTTTATGTAAGAATTTTTAAATACATAAGCGCAATAAATTGAAGAGAAAATGTTATAAAACCAGATGAGAGGGAAGTGATGGATAACATTAAGAGATAAGCAACAATAAAGTGATTAGGTAGGGTAGACAGAAAGATAACTTCGGCTGAAAGGAATCCTAATCATTAAGAAACGAAATCTCCGTCAAACTACCGGCATAGAGAGAGCCGTGAGAAGGCTGTTTTGAATCACACGCGGACTTTGACATATAAATTCTGCTAAAGTCATTAGCTGGTAAGTGAATTCCAGGCGCAAGCCGAATTAGCTTCGAGATAAAGCACTGAAATTGGCAAAAAAAAGTCTTTTGAAGTTATTAGCAGATGAGTAAGAAGTCTATGCAAATGTCTACACAGTCACGACAATCAAAATAAATGCTGAAGCCTAAGCATTTCATGTTTCATAAAGCAATTGATTTGTTGTCATGAAATAATAGCTCCGTTGAAATATAGACAAAAAGCTAACCGAATGAGTGCAGTCTCATTTGAGATAGAGATGGACATTGGTGTACATACTCTGCTAACGTTATTCATTCCCAGTATGCAACAACTTGGGAAAATAGCAACAGTGCCGGATGTATGCTTTTGATTGGTATGCTCTTTATTCAACTTAGACTAGAGGAGCTTGGTGGCGTAGCAAGATTGCTATTCAGACCAGGATTTGTAAAATAATCTAACAACAGTACGATACGTGAAGTTTGATCGTTGAAAACAGCAGCAAGCAATGTGAATTAAGTTCAGTGATTGTAGTCGCCGTAGCACAGTAATGAGTCTGTTGGCTTATTAGACGTGAGGCCTCGATTCAAACACCAGGTCGGAAATATTCAACTAAACAAAATTTAGAACAAAATTTTTACGGCGTCTTCCTCTCAGCAGATATCTGGCAACAATCCTGAAAGCATATAAAATTGTTATGAAAATTTCTACAAAAACCTGTCGTTCTGAGTCGAATATAAACTGTAGATACCGTAACTCATGCAGAAAATTGACACACACACACAACATAAGTGGTGTGAGAAGCAAGGCCGTAATTCTGACTAAAGAGTTATAATGGCCAATTATGTATGTATGTGTGTATTCATGAATCCAGTGATTAGTGCTGAAGTTCTAGAATGATAGGGTTGCCATCTTTTGTTGCATAGAAACAACATTTTCTGTGAAAACGTATTGAATGGTTGTAGTGGGTGTAGTGACAAGGAATATATAAAAAAAACCTTGCTTTATCCTTTCTTATTATTATGTAGAGGTGCTCGAAAAGGCATAAAATTATCTGCCTTCACGATAATTGTGGCAATTAATCTTTTAAATTTTTTTTAAATTACAATAACAAAAAATTATTTATTTTGTAATGAAAACGAACGGATTCTTTAAGCTTCCGTTTATTTTTACATTTAAAGTGACTATAATTTTCACTTAAAATCCATGTATAAACGGTTTCTTTTCACTTCTCTTCTCTGTTTTCTTTCTTTTTTATTTTTGGTTTTGTGTAGAATATTATTTTTCCATTAAAAAACAACTTTTTTCTCCTTATTTTTCCCTTTTTTTGTATTTTGTTTCATTGGCTTTATTTCTGTAGAAAAAAAGGAAGAAAAAAAAACAATCGAAAGAAAAAAAAACTTAAAAATGAAACGCAATCAACAGAATTCCTTTACTTAACTTTAGGCGATGTTGTTCTTTTCTTTTGCTCTGCATGTTATTATTGTTACTATTGTTGTTGTTGTTGTTTTTGTTGTTGTTGTTTTGTATCAGCTTTATTGTTATTATTATGCGATGTTTTTCCATTTAATCCTGTTGCTTTTCCCTATAAAACGATACCATGACTTTCCAGTCAATCGAAGTGCTGTATGTATGTGTATAAATATATATGTGAGTGAATGTATGTGAGAGTGTGTGTGTGTGTTTTTTTTTTGCAAAAATGTCCTTCATCTCCTGGTGTCTACAGCTACAGTTGAATATTTTCCTTTGCTTACAAAAAACACTCACCCATACTTATACGTTTCAATGAGAAATTGGGCAAATTGCATACTTTCAATGTCATGCTCTTCAAAACTTACTGTTGATATGGTCTCATCGAAAGAAAGACAGAGAGAGAGCAAACTATATATTAAGAGAGTTTCAATGTTCTCTTTAATGTGTACAAATGTAATTCGTATTTGAGAGCATAACAGAGACAGAGAGAGAGAGTAGTTCTTTTTCTTAACATTTTTTATGTTATTCCTGTTGCTTCTTATGGGTTTTTCTTGCTGTTGGTATTATAACTGTTTGATGCTATGATGGGAGAGTTAATTTTTGTTATTGTTATTGTGTACCAAGTAAATATATTGTATTCGAAATTTCTTATGTTTTTATTTTATTTTGTTGCTGTGGCTGGTGTTGTTATTGTTGGTATTGAGCAATTCGTTTTTATAACTCATACGTCTTGTGTTACTGTCTTTAGAAGAATTTTACTGCGGGGTAATCGTTATTATTGACAACATAATGATGACAAATAATTGATTCATATTGTTTATTTGATTGAATTTTAATTGTTTCTTCTTTATTGAATTAATACCGAACTCTTCAAAGAATAATTCTTAATTTTTTTTATTCAAATCTCCAAGTTATACTCTTGGATATACTTTTTCAGGTTGCCTCCGTCGATAGCACGTTACCACGTTATAAAGAATGAAAGGCAGTATAACTTTTTGAATAATAATTGCAATGTATTTTATATAGGGTGGTGCATTTATCGGTTTAAATTTGAACCATCGGTTATTTCGAATCTGACAATACTTATGTCATTCTATTCTGTCACAAAATTCAGTATTTGATCTTCACTGAACGTAATAAATCGTTTTACACTTGAGGAGCAACGTTAGGATGGAAATTTATTTCCAAACAAAAAAGACAATTGCTTGGAAATTGTAAAAAATGCACAAAAAAAAAATCATCTTTTCGAATGAAGCCACACGAGGTCTTACAAAAGCCAATGCACCCATTACGAGTGACAGCTGTTTGGTGTGGCTTGTGCAGCAGAGGCATCATTGGTCCATATTTCTTTGAAAATGAGGACGGCGCAACCATTACGGTCACCTATTACATCGTGATAACCGACTTTTTTGTACCCGCTCTTCATTGATGTGAACGATGTTTGTTTTCAACAGGATGGTGCAACTTGCCACACATGTCATACCACAATCGATTTATTGCCTCAAACGTTAGATGGCCGTTTAATTAGTCAAAATGGTAATGTGATCTGACACCATTGGACTACTTTTTGTGGGGAGCCATTAAAGAAATGTGTTATGCCGATAAACCAAAGATACGGCATCATATACGCGAAAAAGTGTACGAAAATTCGTCCGATCAAAGGAGGCTTAACATGGTATTGATGTGAACGGTGTTTGCTTTCAGCAGGATGGTGCAACTTGCCACACATGTCATGCCACAATCGATTTATTGCTTCAAACGTTAGATAGCCGTTTAAGAAATGTGTTATGCCGACACACCACGAAAATTACTCCGATAAATGGAGGTACTGTGAGACCAGCCGCCGGAGACATATAAATGAAACAACTTTCCATTTGTATATCGAAAAATTGTTCTCTAAAAACAAACAAATAAATTTGGCAGAAGTTATAACGACCCTACACCCTACATTACTATATTGCTGAACTACAATTATCGAAAACAAGAGTTGGTGTGCGGGAGCTCAAATAATCGGACGATGCACATTAATTTTTATTACATCACGAGGTTCTGCCCACTATTTTCTGTGAAAAGAATCATTGATCTTACATTGACCTATCAGAAGAGCTGTGCAAACTAGTTGCTGTAGTCTAGTTGACAGTGTGTTAACTTACTAGACATGAGTCCATGGTTCAAAATTCAGGTCAGATAACTCTAACAAACGAAATACGACAACGACTTCCTCTCAGAAAATTTTTTGGCAAGAACTCAGAGCGAAAATAAAAAATAGCCATAAAATAGTCATAAAAAGTTTCTTAATAACGTCTGTAGTTCGGAATCGACTTTAACACACTGACAAACATAAGTGGTATGAGAAGCTAGGCTGTAATCTTGAGTGAAGGGACTGCTGTAGTTATACTATCGCAAACCCATCTCAAGAATGTAATTCACAAAACTTTTTTTTTGGTTATTTCTGGGTCGATTATGCATGGCATATTGTATTTCAATAAGTCTTTGTAAGGAAAACGTAGGTATTTTATCGATATATTACACTGTTTTAGAATTTTCTGACATTACAACAATATGGCAACACTTGAATGATATGCTAACAATACGAATATTTCAAATATTCTGCAATACGCTTTAAAACAGAATTAAAGAGAAAGAGAGCGAGAGAGAGAGAGAGAAACTATGACTGTATACCCTTAACAGCAGACAGTGAGAATTTTATCATATTTACTGTTCAATATGTTCAACCAAAAATATAAAGGAGTTACACTTTGAATAACACAACCAACAGTTGGCTGTTGCTTGTATGCGTATATGGACCATGAAATACAAAACGACGGTTCAACAAGTATTGGAAATATTGCTGCATAAATAGAGATTCAGTTATCTTATGATGGTGTATGACGGTGTGTATGTGTGCATACAGGTGGAATAGAACGGTGGTAATGGTGTGTTAAACTAATGCGAAAAATGAAAGACATTAAAATTAGAAAATTATTTTGAATTAAAAAAAAACGAAAGTTTTTTTGCAACTTAACAACAACAAGTAAAACAAACAAATTTAGAATAACTCAAGTTATATATGTATGTATGTATGTGTGTATGTAAGTAATACATATCTATATACGTGTAAAGAAAACATAGAAAGTGGATGTAATAAAGAGAATTGGAAAAGATGAAAGAGAGTTGTTTTTTTGAAAAACATCGCCTAAAAAAAGTAAAAGTGAATGCTTAAGTAACTGTGTGTGTGTATTAGTGTATGAGTGTACAAGTGTAAGTTATTTGGAATATTCAAGGGAATTTTGAAACCTGTAAGCAATCACTACAGTTCGAGTTGAGCTGTTATGAGTAAAGGATAGTTAGCGCGCACCCTTTAAAAATTTAAAAAAATAAATACAAAAAAAAATTCTGTACAACAACAACAACAATAATAATTATTTTGTGTTAAATATAAGCAAATTTAAATGAATTTTATAAGAAAATAAAAATTAAAAAATAATAAAATCATGTCAATAAAATAAAAATAAAAATAAATAAACACTATGTGGGTGTGTGTGTGTGAATACAATTAATTTATTTGAAATAAAAAAAAATTAAAAAATTAAAATTTTTTCTTGTAGTATATTTGAGCGAAGATGTATAACACAGAGTCTGCATATAGAGTTTGAGTAACTGTTTACAACAAAGTGTGTATATATATGTGGTGTGTATGTGTAAGAGTGGCTTGTGTTTTTGTAAGTAACTGTAAACAGTGTACAGGTTTTACTTACAACTTTTACTTTAAAAATAGAAACTTTTTCTAATTTGAAAAAAAAATAAAAAAAAATAAAAGAAAATAAAAAAGAAGAAAAGAAAATAAAAATAAAAATAAAACAAATTTATAAATTAAATTAAAAACAAAGCCAAATAAATAAAAAATTTGAAAAAATTAATCCTTAAAAACAAAAATTTATTTTTCTACATAAAATTTCTCCCAAAGTTTTTAAACCTGTCTATTGCAATAAATCCTGTACAAAACAAAAAAAGAAAGAAAATGTAAGAGAAATAAATAAAACATACAAAAAAAAAAAAAAAGAAAAAAGAATTTCATCTACTTGTACCTTGTTACAGTAAGCTGGGACAATAAGAAAATAGAAAAAAAAGTGAAAGTGAAAACGAGGTGAAATTTCAATTAAACGTGAATAAAGCATAACCTTGACTGCAGGTGATTAAATTTCCTACACAGTATAATTAAAATTATTTTTAATTTTTTATAAATTCAAACACTTTTTTTCAGAGAATTAAAAGAATTTTTTTAATTTTTTTAATTTTTTTTTGAAGTATCCTTCACCTGCTCGCTTACTATCTCTTCTCATTTTGAAAAAAAAAATAAAAAATAAAAAAAAATTTGTAATACAAGATGAAAATCCTGTCTGTATTCATTTCTTTAACAGAATTATTGTGTTATTTCTATAGATTTTATTGATTGTTAAAATGTTCATTTCATTTGTTCTTCTTCTTTTTTCTATTTTTTTCTATTTTTCCTTATTTTTTTTGGTTTCATGTTTTCGTCTGCAGTGTCCTTAAGATTTTATCTTATCTTTCTATTCAACTACAGCGTTTTACGGTATTTGTTGTCGAAATGTTCTGCTGCTTTTGAAATTCGAGAAATTTGAATTTTCATTCCGGAAATGTTTCATTATCTAGGAGGGGATTTATTAGCATTTTGTTTTTTTAAATTGAATTTAAAGTTTTTTCAAAAATTGTAATTATTTTGTACAAAAAAATGCTCAAGAGATAAGCAAGAATTTTATTTTTGCTCGGTTATATTAGTAAAGATCAAAAGCTAGCTGGAAACAAACATCCTACATTAGGCCAGAGGTTAAGCCCAACTCTGCAGATTTCTGACAAAAACTCTAAAAAAAAAAAAAATTTGTCAGAAAAAGTTTCCAAAAACGACGTTAGAGTCCACTTTAAACTGTTGGACCCGCCACTCAAGTATGAAATTAACACCCACAACATAAGTACTGTGAGAAGCTAGGTTGCAAGCCTGACTGAGAGGTGTAATAACCAATTACATATGTATGTACATAGGTATTCGTACATGCCTAAAACCCACTTTCTTGCTAACCTTAGAGGGTTTTGAAATTTCCTTGAGAAATCTTAGACGTTAATGTGACTTTCGTAATAATTTTTTTTGTTATCGCATCAGGAGTTTTTCGGAAAGAATTGTGTTACCCAACAGACATGTTTGCAAATTTCAGTATGGCAACGATTACTGGTGAAACGTTTGTTATTATGCCACAGTCTATTCTGTTCAACATTTCAAAGATCAATTGTCGGATCAGTAATCAGGCAGGACTTACAAAGTCACAATTCAAACGAGTTGTGTAGGCGATCCGGATATGTCTGCATGAAGACAGAAAAACACTTGAGAAAAAGAACAATAACAGAATTCAAATAAAAAAAAAAACAACAAATGATGATGAAATTACGAAAATAGTCACAAAGACCACGATATATAGAAATGAAATAAATAACAATAACAATTATACTGTAAGATATAAAAAGTTGCCAGACTGAAATTAAACGATGTATAAATAGAGGAAAAGGGGAACAATAAATAATAGGTGCACTTGCATGAACACTGTAGTATTGTACATTAAGAAGTGATGATGATGATGATTTGCTGTGTACAATTCACCGACAATTTCTAAAACCCTTGGAGGAGCCTTGGTTTAACAATCCAAGGTCTTTGAAGCTTAAATTTATTTCTCAGCTGCAAATTAAACACACATTTGTGACGGAAATTGAGAACGTTTTCGTATATACGAGTATATACGATGTCTGTGTGATGTTTAATGATTTTTTTGTTTTTACAACGACAATATTCGAGGAGTCCGGGATGAATGCGAAAAAACAATAGAAACTCTGTTCTTGCTGTCATATATCTGGTCTTGTAAGCTTAACTTGGCTTTTCAGAAAAAGTTTCTTCTATTTTTTGTTTTCTCTTTTGCTCTTGTGTCACCTGCTATAGGTAATTATTTGGCTATTTGTTTTGTATGCGCTTTTGAAAGAGAAGTTTTCTATCTTTGAAAAGTTATTAGCTCTTGTGCTGATAAAATATTGTGCAATTAATTTACTTAAAATATCTCAGCACATATTTGCTTTTATTGTCAGGAAAAAAATTCAATTCAACTCGTCACCCGTTTGCTACAGTATATCGATTTCTCTGAGTCTACTACATGTACTGTGCTGGAGGTTAACTAGCTAGCAGGAACAATCCCTCTATGCATGGAAGAGAACGTAAATTGTTGTAGGTATTGCAGCGAAAATTTTCAATTGTTGCATGTGACGAACTCGTAATGAGAAAAATTTTCGTGTAGCAAGGATTGCTATGTAACTACCTGTCCAGTTCATTAGCAATTCCAAAATTTACTTACGAAACCCCAATATTCTATGAATGATGAGGGCAGGAACTGTGGTGGCGCTGTAGACTTGTTTTCTATGTAAATCAACATATTTCTAGGAAAAATAGTATTGCAGCGCTTGGAAACCGCTTCTGTGTTGGCGCAGTAGACTTGCTCTCTATGTAAATCAACATATTTCTAGGAAAAAAATAGTATTGCAGCGCTTTTAATATAGCCTTGAGTCTTCAAAACTTTTATCTACACACTGTTCAACACTTTTCAGCCGTTGTAAGATACTTTTTGACTAGAACCAACTGATACTCAGGCTAGAAGATCGTATAAAATTTGCTATCGAAAACCAAAAAACAAAAATATCGTCTACTGGCGTGCAAGTGTAAGGATTTGTTTCATTTAGAAAGCGTACTAGAAAATTAACACTAGAAAAACTAACAAACAAAAAGGTTACAACCACAAATAATTACAATAACAAATCAACAGCAAGTTCTGGAAGTTACCAAACCAAAAATAAATGTTGTTTCTAGTGAAAAATCCTGTGTAATAAAACTGATAATGTACTGTGGCCAATTAAATGTAAGTAAAGAAAGATTTTAAAAATTCGCCGTAGTCTAGTAAGTAGTGTGTTGGCTTATTAGACGAAAGGCCAGGTTTCGAAGCCTCTGTCAGACATCAAAAAGGAAATATGAAAAAAATATTTCTTCTTCGGCGACTTCCTCTCAGCAGATTTCTGGCAAAAACTCTGAGAGTAATGAAAAGTTTCTCAAAAAAATCTGGCGTTCGTAGTCTACTTGAAGCTGCAGAGCCCAGCCACTCAGGCCGTAATCCTGAATGAAGAAACGATTTCTTTAAAAACAACATCCAAGTCTGTTGGAAATAAACGTTTTTAAGAATGCAAAAACGTAAGGATGTCTATACTTAATATTAATAAGGTATGATGTGCTTTAAAAATATTGCGTTTCTTGCCTTATTGGCCATTAGAGTCGTTTAGTCAGGATTATAACCTATTGCTTCGGACATCATGCCATGAAAAAATTTTCATGGCAATTTTGAGAATTGAGCAACTGCTGAGAAGAAGTCACTGAAGAAATATTCTTTCATTTTTCATTTTGTTCGAGATGTCTACGTCAAGGATTAGAACACTACCTATCAGACTATGGCCACTGTTGTATTTCACAGAGAATAATTTCCAAAAGGCGAAAATTTTTTTTGTAGCACAGTGTTATCATAAATATGAATATTGAAGAAAATTCTTTCGTTCATTAAATATTCTCTATTACGTACGTATGTGTATTTGTTTGTAATATTTTTCTAACTGTGCTTAGCGAAAGTCTTCGATATCCTGATAATTTAATTAAAAACTCTGAACTTTGGATGGTTGGAATGGATGGTTGGGATGGATGGGATGGTTTGGGATGGATGGATGGATGGGATGGTTGGTTGAATGTTTAAGTGATTGGAATATTATTAGTTCAAGGATATGTATGTATGTATGTATGTATATATATAATATAATATTATGTGTATATATGTATATGTGTATGTGTATGTATGTATATATTTCATAATTATCTACACAGTTTTTTTTTCTTTTTCCAGCGAACAATTTATAAAGTTTTATCCATTTACACTTACACTTACCAAACTGAGCTCACTTACTCACATTCACACACACACACACATGCTAACAAAAGTGTTAAACTAACATTAACATGATAATTAAGTTGTGTTGGCTTTTACATACAATCGAAGGATTCGAAAATAAAGGTTCATTGGATAAATGGTTTATTTGGTTTGTTTGGTTGGTTGATTGCTTGGTTCATTGGTTATTTGAATGCTTCAGTAGAAGGGTTATACTACTTTATACTCTATTATACCTGCAACAAAAAAAGAAAGAAAAAAAAATGATGAAAAAAAAATGAAAAGAAAATGAAAATAAAATCGATTTTCTATGTCGCTGTCGTACATAATTGATAATTAAATTACGAAATAATTTTATTATTAAATGGGTTCAACTGCACATACATACATATGTACATATATTTTGCTGTTCACATAGATTTTTGCAAAAGAAAATAAAAAAAAAATATTGGAAACAAAAAAAAAAAATTTTTTTTTTTTTTTTTTGAATATCGACCAGCTTACGATTAAAAAGCCATAAAAGCCAAAATTATTAATTTCGTTTCGTTATTTTAATGGAAATGATTTATGTTTTCCTATAATTATATTTAAAGATTTTTTTTTTAAACAAAACATAAATTAAAAAGCATTGAAATTATATTAAGTTAGCTGTGCGGTAGCGATATGTTGCTGTTTTGGCTTAAATAACCAAGTGAAATAAATCACTTTTAAGTGGAAAAATTATTGTCAGCTGAAAATTGAAATTTAATTGAAAGTGAATTATGGATTCAAGGTAAATGGCATTAAAAAAAAAAAAAACAATTAAAATAATGGCTCTTCAGGCAAATTAATATCATGAAGTGAGATAAATAAAGCAAGAGGCGTAAATGGTAGGAGGATTTCTATTGCCTTAGTTTTTGTATACAACGGGCTGAAATTTTTATTTCATTATTATGCCTAGGCATTCTTCGGACATACATACAGCCTTTCAATCGGAATTACGACCTAGTTTCTCACATCACTTATGTTGTGTGCGTTAATTTTTATACGTGAGTGGCGGGACCTACAGTTTAAACCCCACAACAGATTTTTGTGAAAGTTTGCATGGCAATTTTATTTACTCTCAGAGTTTTTCTCAGAAATCTACTGAGAGGAAGTCGGTGAAGAAATATTTTCTTTTGTTAGAGATAAATGACCAGGGGTTTGAACCGAGTTCTAATGTCTAATAAGTCAACTAGACTACGACATTCATCATACAAGTCATTAAAATCATCTAGCACCGTATACATAAGCATACAAGTACAATAGGACGTATAGACACATAGAGAAGACATATAGAGAAGCAATATTAATGTATAGGGTGGGCCATTTAAAAGTTTAAATTGAAAAATGGTTGGAAGTGGAATTTTATTTCATTCGTATGGCTGCCTCGGCTTGTCCCACAGTACCTCATTCGATCGCACCAATTTTCGTACCCTTTTTCGGGTGTATGGGGTCGTATCTCGGTAATGACACCACGAATGTTAGCTTTCAAATGGTCAGTTGTCTCTAGATTGTCGGCATAATACTTTTTTTTTAATGGCGCCCTGGTGGGGCGCCTCTTGGCGGCCAGTTGATATCTACATTTCGGCTAATTAAGTGGCTATCACACATTGACGCAATAAATCGATTATGGCATGAGATATGTGGCAAGTTGTAGCATCCTGTTGAAACCAAATATCGTCCACGTAATGGTTACATTGTGCTTATTTTCAAAACAATATGCACCAATATTCCTCAAGCCGCATCAAACAGTTACTCGTAATGGCTGCATTGGCTTCTGTGCGCCCACGTAGTGGTTTTCTGAGCTCCAAATAAGGCAATTTTGCTTATTAACGTACCCACACCAAGAGCTTCAACCGAAAAGATTTTTTTTTAAGAAAATCTCTTTGGTCCAATAAATCCCAACGTTGTTCAAGCAACGATTCGATTCATTGCGTTCAGTGGAGATTAAATATTGAATTTTGTGACAAAAATAACCGATTGTACAAATTAAAAGCCATGTATGATCCACCCTTTATAACGAGATGATTGGCTAAATTAATGTTAAACAAACATTAAAAGCATTGCACAACAATTGTCCCTCTTTTATGTAAATTTTGTTAAAGTTCAAGTCCTTTTTTAACCTCACTTATGTTTTTGAGGAGAGAAAATTAATTTTTTTTAAATGACTAACACTTCGACTCACTACGTGACCGTTTTATTAAACGACAAAAAGTAGCTTCTGTTCTGAAAATTATGAATTTTTATTATTTTTTGAAACATTATTTAAATGATTAAATTTTTGTTGTTGTTGTTGTTGTTATTGTTGTTATGTTTTTTAATGTCTTGTCTTCTAATTTAAAAATATAATGAATTTTTGTATTAAAAAACATCTGATGTCTGGCAGTTAATGTTTCAATTTAGAAGACATCTGACACTGTGTGACAAACAATAAGTTGTAATGGCATCAACAAATTAATTTTATGCTTGATTGTGATTTCGATTTTTAAATAAATTACACTGCGCCACAAACAGAAAACACAAATTTATGCAAACCATGGTTCGAATTATAAAATTGTTTGTTACAAGTATTCCAATCTAAAAGACCCTTTACTAAGGCCACAGACCTTGAAAGCCTCTTGCGACCCTTTGGCGTTAATCTTACGGATATTTGTGAGGGAAATGGACCTAGTGGGCTGGTTAGCCTTGGTATAAAAGATTCCAAAAACAGTTTTTGTTACAATCGGGCATTACTTAAGGCCTGAGATATCGGTGACGAAGATAATATCTTTATCATCGACCGACAAAATGAAAGTTAGCGATCAATAACTGCAAGTCATGAACAAAAAAGATGCAAGTTTAAAAAAAAATCAAGTTATCTGCCCAAAAAAATGCAAGTTATCTGCCCAAAAAATGCAAGTCATATACTAAAAAATGCAAATCATCAAACAAAAATATGCAAGTTATCTAAAAAAAAATGCAAGTCATCGACTTCAAAAAAATGCAAGTCATCGACTAAACTTAAGCAAGTCATCAACCAAAAAATGCAAGTCATCGACCCAAAAAATGCAAGTTATCAACTAAAGCCATGCAAGTCGGTAAAAACAAAACATGCAAATCATCGACACAAAAAATGCAGGTCATCTACCAAAAAAAAAATACTACTTGCAAAAAAATATTACATTTTGTTGGTTATTTATATATAAATGCGTATCAACTTAATGAGAATTATTAAAATTTTTAAGTTCAATTTTTATCCTATTTTGAGCGGCTTCATCGACTATATGTCCGGTCACAAATAAAGCTCAACCTAAGGGAGACCTGTTTTGGAATCCTTGAGACTATGGCTATCCAACCCCTTAGGTCCATATCCTCCACAAGTCCTTTTTTTATCCGCCTTAGGTCCATTTGTTACTAATTTGAAGTAAGCAATGAGCTTAATCGCTTTTACCTTTAGTTACAAGTAGCGCTAGACATAAAGGAAACCTGTTTTGGAATCCATGGTATTATGACTATCCAGCCCAATTGGTTCATATCCCTACTAGGTTCATTTTTTATGTGATTTACATACATACGTAGAGGATTTTTTTATAACATTTAAAAAAAGTTGCGTTCGACTTCTGTATTTTCGGTCTTTAGTAAGACCCGACTATAGGGATACCTATTTTGGAATCCTTGATATCATGGTTATGCAGGGCATTAGGTCAATTTGTCCCATTAGTCCATTTTGTATCCGATTTTAACCGATTAACTCGATTAGAAGAAGAAAACAATATCATTGAAGAAAACAATTAGCCTCGTCGGCTATAGCTCTAGTTCCAAGAGTTACATGACCGTAGCGCAAACTGTTTTCGAATCCTTGATATAATAGCTGTCCCGCCCAATGGGCACCAAAACCTCAGCTTTTTAAATTTCACCAAAGTTAGCCCGATTTATGTAGAGCAGCGTTATACTCTTATAAAAAGCTAGTTAAGTTGGCTATTTCTCCTTTCCCAAGTGTTGCCCGACCGTAATGAAAACTTTTCTGGAACTTCACTTTTACTGACATCTTTGTGTATTATTTTAGGCTCCTGAAATTCATTTCCATCCAGTTCTTCAATTTCGTTTTGTTCGTTATATCGTGTATAATTTATGTGGTATGAGAAGGTACTCGGTAGAAACATTTTCAGTATTCGTTAAATGCATTCGTTCACGCAATCGAATGTTCATTAAATCGGAAAACTATTGCATTTAACATGCTGACAGCTAAGCTAGACAGGACGTTTTAAAACCACTAAAGAGACGAGCGCCATAAATTTTCTTTGGTCATATTTGCTTGGTAATAAAATACAAAAAAAAAAAATAAAAAAAACTTTTCATATTATTTTGTATGTTGCTGTGTCATATAAACTATTCAATAAAAATGAATGAAAAGGAAAGTACGTACGTAATAATAAAAAGCTGCAATAAATCACAAAAGAAATTCAAATAAAATTTTAACAAAATTTGTTCGTTTTTTTTGTTTTTTTCTTCTTCAAACAAATGCAGTTCAATTTCTAATAACAAATGTTGCAAAGAATGAAACGAAAACAAAAAACAAATTTTTTTTTTCAATCAAATAGTTGGTAAATGGAAAGGAAAAAGTCATAAATTTTCTTTAAAACGTAATAGTTTTTGTTATTTCCAGAGGAAGTGGTAAGAGAGGACGACTTCCGTATAAAATCTTCATACTTTATAGTGCTACACAGCGTATGAGTGATTTGCTTGATAAAGAAAACAGAAAAAAATTAATCATACGCACCACTGTACCTTGAGTATATTAAAAGCACTTGTTTGTGAGTTGATTTATGATAATTTTTATAAATCATTAACAATTTACTTCAGATACATGCATACATGCACAATTAATTACTCATTACAACCCTTCAATCAGGATTAAAACCTAGTTTCTCATGCGACTTATGTTGTGCGTATTAATTTTAAGCATTAGCGGTAGGATCTACATTTTAATGTCGACTCCAAGCGACAGATTGTTTTAAAATTTGCTGAGAGGAAGACGCCGCAGAAATATTTTTCATATTTCGTTTTGTTGGAAATGTTTGCCCAGGGGTTTGAACCGTGACCTCAAGCCTAATAAGGCAACAAACTACCGACTAGACTACGGCGACTACAGAAAAAGGATTCATGCCCTAAAACAATGTCCAAATGATTAAAAATTGCTCTTTTGCAGATGAAGGCAATATTTCCCCTTCATATTCTTTTAATGATAGGCTGAGCTTGATGAAAAACGAGATTGATGCTAGAGATTGATACGAAAGGTTTTAATATGAACGACACTCACACGTCCAACTTGCAGTCAATATCCGAATGGGTATGTATGATCCGCGTAGAAGGCAAGCTCAGCAATAATATTGCCTCATATGGAGTAATAGGGGGGGTTGTAAGTTTCAGAAACTCTTGATGTCCTTCTAGGCATGAAAATTCAGTGCATGATGAGCACATTTTTCAGATGTCGAAAGAAGCATTCATGTTTCTCGGTTTCTTAAGAGGGTGCAAGAAATGTGATCCGCCCGTTAATGGAACGGCTGCCTTAAAGCCTCTTTTGAGGCTTTTCCACTGCCTACAGTAGATTGATAACGCTATGGTATCCAAATCTATTAATTTATTGAAGCATCGTTAAAATTGTGGCTTAGATTTCACTGTTCTATAGCTGTTACTACAGGTTTGTCTATAATGTGATAAAGGGCCTTGTTCCCGAGAATCTTGTATTCGTATGTGTTTCTCGCAGGACAACTGTGTTCGATTGGCCAGCAGATCACACACAATATTACAGACAGAATTTGTTATTTAGCTGGACAATCCATATGTGGAACTACCTAACTGCAGAGGTCTTTCTTGTCACTTATAATACCAAGAGATTCAAATCTAATGTCCACAAACACTACTCCCTCTGTTCTCCTGTCCATAATCTATTTTCCTAATTTCAACACAATGCACTGCATGAGTAGCGGCCATCCCTCTGAGTGTGTTTTCTTATTAGCCATGTGGTCACCGTTCAAAACCCCAGGTCAGACATCTCCAGCGAAGTATGAAAAAATATTTCTTCGGCGAGTTCCTCTCAGCAGAAAACTCTGGAAGTAAATAAAAATTGCCATGAAAAGGTTTCCCAAAATTCTGTGCTTCAAAGTCAACTTTAAACTGTAGTTCCAGCCACTCTTGTATAAAATTAACATACACAACATAATTGATGTGAGAAACTACGTCATAATAATGACTGTATGGTTGTAATGATCAATTATTTATAAACGTATGTAGGCAGGCGATCATAATGCTGCATGTTCTTTCAGTAGAGCGTTTTAGTAGAGATTTCTAGTAGAGCTTTTCAGTAGAATGTTGAGAACTGTTGAGACTGTTTGAGGTTGCATAACAAATACATCCCACGAACCGCCAGTTTGAAAGCGATTGAAGAGCCTAAAGTAAACTCTATACATACGAGTCTTCTATGCTTACGATCTTCTGAATTAAATTTTTTTGAATGCACCACAGTACATAGTGCAAACTGGTGCAGCTGTCCAAGGTCATTGAAAAGTGGTTGTCAAGTCAAAATGAATAAAAATTCTTTGGAATTTTTATTTTTTTTTTTTAATTTTACATCGTATCTATAGATGGATTGGCTTTTTTTTTGATGGACATTATTTTGCTGTTTCCACTATTTTGTGGGCAACAGTAACTGTAAATTTTAAATTTCATTGAAAGATTTTCTTTGAAAAATAAAAACATTTTTATGGCCATGAACCAATTTTATTCAGTTATTTTGCCATTGCGTATCATAGCTTTCAGGTTACGATTGAAGTATTAGCCACGTAGCTCCGTTTCTTTTTCCCTTTCCTTGAGATGTAATATTCCAAAATAGTACGAACTCATTTAATGACACTATTTTGGTCCCTTTTTTTTTTTGAAGGGTTTTTGTCATTTTCAATTTACATAATTTTCCGGTGTAAATGAATAATAACAACAACAACAACAACAACAACAACAACAACAAAGATTTGTTTTTTCAAATATATTTTCATTTCATTTTGAAAACGTACTCATGCAGAAAAAAAAAATATAAAAACAAACAAATTTCTCTGCTAAAATTTCATTTCAGAACCTTTTTTTTTTGTTCTCTTGTACCGGCACTGATTATATTTCAGTTCTTCACCCTGCTTCAGTCTGCTTTGTTTTTATGTTCATGAGAGTCTCTCTTTCACTACTTTTTCTGTTTTTTTCAGTTTTTCGTTTTAAACCGTTATTACAATTTGTGTACCTTTATCAAGTTTTTTTTTGGTTTTTTTTTCGTTTTTTTTTTGTATTATTTTTCCAATGAGAGTGAGCCTGAGTAGGATGTATCTTTGTTTTAGGTTTCTCTTTAAGTCACGTTAAAATGGTTTAAATTTTTTAACCCGTCATTTGCAAAAAACTGGTCAAAGGGACTTTTTTTTGCCACATGCCAAAAAATATCAAAAAAAAAATGCAAAAAAAAAAAGAAAAATAGGCAAAAAATGACATTTTAAAGAAAAAAAAAAAAAGTTTTGGGAGGGGGAGAAAAGCGCAACACAAAAAATTAGGGAAAAAAGGACATATACAATTAGCAAAAACAAACAAAATATTAAAAACCCAAAAAAAAGTAAAAATGGAAAAAAATTGGAAAAAAAAAAAATTTTGGGGAAAAATTTTTTTTTTTTAAAGTTCTGTTTTAACAAAAAACTCCAATTAAAAACTTTTTTAAATTTTCACTTGGGAAAAAAAATCCCTTTTTTTTTTTTTGAAGGAAATTTTTTCCCCTTAAAAAAAAGGGGCTTGGCGGGGTTTTCGGGCGTTTTAAAAGGAGAAAGGAAAGTTCGGTTGAAAATTTGAATTTGTTGAATTTTTTAAATAAAAAGAAAAAACTTGCTAAAAGCGAAAAAATGCAAAAAGCGCATGATAAATTAATTTGGGGGCTTTTGGCTGGGAAAAAAACAATGGTCAAGTTCTTATTAAAACAAATTTTATTTTCGAGGTCAAAGCGTTTAAAAAAGGAAGTTCATTTAGAAGGGTGGATTTGAAAAAAAAAAACAGCCTTCAAGGGGCATTTTTTCAGTTATTTTTCTTTTAACCACGATTCTTTTTGCTAATGCAAAAATTGCAAAAATTAAAAAAAAAAACTTTTTCATTTCAATGCATGGACTTTCAAAAAAAAAAGGCAAAGTCCCCGAAATATTGTGGGTTTTAAAAAAATTTGAATAAAAAAAAAAGAAAAGCATTTTTCCAAATTTTCAAGAGATTTCAATTGAAAATTGCCTTTCAAAGCAAAACTAAGTTTTTAATATTAAATCAGGGACTGGAGGTGTTTTCTTTGTTCTGAAAAAAAAAACTTCATTTTAAATTTTACGATTAAAAAAACAAAGAGGAAAGCATAAGGCCTTCCCGGGAACCAATGCAAAAAAAAAAAACAAAAAAAAACAAATTCAAGTTACGAAAAAAAAACCAGTTGTTTTGCAAAATTGGTTCGGGCAAGCAAGAGGCTTATTTTTATCATGGACCAACGGGAAAAACTTTTTAGACACGATTTGCCGTAAGCTTAAAAAGCTTTCTTTTTCCCAACCAACCTTTTTACATTGTGTGTGTGTTTTGTGTTAATTTTTTTAATTACCCATTATTTGACGGTGGCCGGGGATCTTTACTGTTTTTAATTTTTATCGGCTTCGAAATAAAACATTTTTGAAAAACACCTTATTT
>QOCX01001809.1:9968-21159 GCA_005959815.1 Sarcophaga bullata | reverse complement strand
TGCCAGACTCATCTCTCGATAAGTCCATTTGGGCGGTAAAGACTGAGAAAATGATCACCAATTGTCATTGGTGTCATTGCTTTCGGTCCCAAGAATACCACAATGATCCGAAATCTAACAGAGACCGATTTTATTGGCTTCTAAGGCTTTATTTTTTAACAGCCATTAACTACTCGCAACCAGATTGTTTCTATCGATTTCAGGGCAATCTAACTATCAACGAGAATGATCTAAGAAATCGAATTTAAAGAATCGTATTGTTCAGATCTTCAAAAGCCTTCACAGCAGCAAATATCAGCAGTTTACGTTTCAATTTATAATGCAAAGATTTCATCTCTTTTGTTCCACTGTGACTTAGCTCAACATTAAAACATTAACGCAATGGTTGCTTCATAAACAACCTGTTCCTTTGGTTTTTTTCATTTCTTTACTGCTCCCTTTGTTTTCAACGCAAATAGTCCCGAAACAATAGACTGTCTATTGTCAAATCGTCTTGTACCTATGCTTGTACCATGAATTTTCATTATTACACTATAAGGCCTTACATTTCTTCTCTTCTTTTTTTTTTTTGTTGTATTTCTTCTACATTTCCTTCTTGTAAATCCATTGCCAGAGATGGCTTTATCTCATGCTAGGATAGAGTTAAAGGCAAGGCAAATAAGCGTAACATGACATAATTTTAATTCCTTTTTAATACCAAAACGCTGTGAAACGGAACAGCCAGCGAAAAGACTAAATCTACGCAATAGGTGTTCTTTTCAAGAAGAGTACTCACACACACATACTCAGTGAGAGAGAGAGGGAGAGAGATAGAGAGAGAGTAACACAATTACACAAAATTTAAATTGTATAACATTTTATCCTTTTGGCATTAAGAAGGCAGGCAAAGGAAAGGGGTAAATAACACTTCATCTCCACACCACACCACACCACACCACCGAAAAAGTGAAATTAAATTGAAAATAAACGTTAAACCAGTGGGACCAAAAGCACAAAAAATAAAATAACAACAAAATCGGGAAATTTAAGGCATCTGTTTTTCATTAAGCCACCAACAAAAATAAAACAATAACAACAGAAACAGCAATAGCAAGCAACAGCAAGCAACAGCGGCAACAATATTAAGATCTTTAGGCATTAACAAAAACATTTTTTGTTGTTATTATTTTACTATTACATTATTAAAAACAACAATAAGAACAATAACAACAACAACAACAACAACCGCAGAAAGAGATGTACGTTGTTGTTAATAATTTCCAATACACGTTCAACAACACCAACAAACACAGCAGGGTGNNAAATTTAAATGCGAATTTGAATTTGAATTTGAATTGCGAACAGGCGGCATAAGAAAAACAAACCCTGTTTCCTGTTTCCTTTCATTTTGTACATGCCTATAATGATGTTGATGATATTCCTTAACTCTTAGAAAAATCACACCCTTTCCTATTGCTACACACTCTGTATGCAGCAACAACCCTTTTTTCCTTATCTGTTGGTGTTACTTGCTGTTTACATAGCCAGTGTTCATGAATGTTTTTAATGCTGATATCCTTTTGACTTTTGCTAATAATTATTGGCAAATCCTTTTATCTAAGTCCTCTTACCCTTTTCATGCCAACAACGAATTGTTACTCTCTTTACAGGTTTGGAAATATTAAGATACTGTTGCCATAAATTTTGGGTAGGGGGAGGAGGTAAATTGTAAAGGAATTGATTCATTAAAGGTTGCTACTTATAATATGCAGTTAGGGACACCATGGTTGTTTCAAAATTAAAGCCTCTTTTCTTTCACTGTACTTGACACTTGCTTGCGACAACCATGGGTGGGCTTTAGTCCAATGTTATGCTTCTTGGCATGCTGCCGCATATTGGAGACAATTAGAGACTGTTTCGTTGTTAAGTGCTTCCAATAGTGTTTCGGTCCATCCTTTTTGTATTGCGGCCTATGCCTTGAATTCCTCTTTTTACATCTCATAAGCTTAATAATATAGCATCGAGCTATCGAAGGCGCATCAACTTGAAAGATCTTGATTTTCTTCATTCGAAAACTCTTCATGTGCATGTATGAGGCCAAAGATTTTAAGGCAAATTACTGCCGCATAACAAAGCGTCCTCATGTCTAAAACCTCTCTCAGCATTAAAGAGATCGTAAAGGTTTGAGCCTAATTTTATGAATTTTTTGAATGTCCTATAATTTGTCAAAGTCAGACAATCTTTACTTAAAAGGCAAAGTAAATCTAAAATTAAAAACCGGCTTCGTATGGATTATGGGGCTCTTCTCAAAATGATTTCCAATTGCATTGGAGAAGCATTCCTTCAGCAATACATTCTGTGTTTACTGACAATGGCTGGGCAGTTTCATTACAGGCCCTACAATATTAAGCAGTGGCCAATAATCACCACAACCACTATGAACAAGAAATATTTGTGAATAGTCACGCTCTATGACGTCATATGTACATAGGATCTGAATGTACATGCATACATAATTAGTCATTACAACCCTTAAAGGATTTAGCACAAGCTTCTCTCACCACTTATATTATATTGCTTTATGTTTATACATGAATGGCGGGACCTACAGTTTAAAGCCGACTACGAGTGACCGATTTTTGAGAAACTTTTCACTTACTTACTTAATAGACCATAACAACTCGCCAGTTGGTCACACCAATCGATGACAGGGCTTCCTCTATTTGGTCCTTAAAACTGATACAAGGTCGTTATCTTCGCCGACGTCTCGCCGGAGCATCGGCGAACGACATGGCCGAGCCAGCGCAGCCGCTGGTAATTAATACGTTCACAACGTCTATGTCTTTGCCAACTCGCACTGGACTGAAGCTCCAAACAAAGAAGGCGTTTTTTGTCTAAGTTTTTTCAATTTTCAAAAGAAAATCCGTATTGCTTGAGTGGCTGTTCCACTCAGGAACGTGTGGAGTATAATTTTTAAGGAATGGAATTGTATATTTGGGTTATTGCTTCCTTGACTATTTTTTTTTTATTTCTGTTAAGCACTTAACATTGCTCTGTTAACTTTAACATTAGCTCTGATTGGGTTTTGTCTTTGCTAGTTAAATTGAAATTAAATCTTTACACACATTCTTTTGTCCTTCGGTTGGGGATTATTTAAGATCTCAACGGAAAAAATCAACATAAAGAAGTAATCGAAAGGCCAAAGTTTATATTACTGGACAGTNACTGGACAGTAATCTTCAGTCCCGTTGGACAATCCTGCAAACCTGCTACAAATTTGCTTCGAAGAATATATTCTTTTACTTCCCTGATTGTCCACTTAAAGGTCAATATGCGTGTGGCTATAATGGTTGGCAGTGTAACTGTTATTTTATTTCAACTGCAGTACAATTATCATACAAAAAAATGCATGTTTTTTTCTGGTTTTTGTTGTTGAATTTTTTTTTTCTCTGCTACCTTATCTTAACGTTTGGCCTTCTATCGCTCTAATAAGTTTTTGTTGTTGCTGTTGTTGTTGTTATAATTTCGATTTCTGTTTTGTTTTTTGTTTTTGTTTTTTTTTTGTCATCTTCTGAGTTTTCTGTTTGAATTATTGCTTTACAATGCATTTTAATTGCAATTTTGCGTCAAATGTACGAGCATCAAAAAGGGGTTTGCATGTGTATGTAAGTATACATATGTGTGTGTATGTGAGTATACATATGTGTGTGTATAATCCTTTCACTGCATTTGGGGAACAATTAAATGTCTCTCCGGGGACATAAATCACTTTTTTGGTCACAAAGTCAATAATATTAGTTTACTAGACAAATATGCCAGTGTATTGTGCAGATAGGTGGACAGACAGACAGACAGGCAGACAGACAGACAGATATATAATATAAAAATACTACAAAGCTAACATACATACATATATACATACATATTTGTTATCTAAAAATAACTAAAGTTTGTATTTACATGGAGCACTCTTAAGCAATGCAAAGTTGCAAGTGAAAGAGAATGAGAATTTCAGCAGATGTCTTATGCAAGCAATCTTAAAAGGGTTTTCTTTATTGGTTTTAGCCATTGTAACTTTATATTGAGTTAATAAAACAATTGTACATTGATTTAATGTATGTATTTGCCATCAATGGCTATGTCGCAAGTTTATCTTTCTTTCTGCACCGGATTCCCTGTCATAGACTTCGGCGTATACAGAGTGTACAGACCGCTTTTGATTTATTTTGTCGTGTGCTTATGTTTTTATTTTTTTTTTTTTTATTATTTTATCTCGGTAGTTTTTAAATGAAGAACGATAAACATAAAAGATAATTTAAATTAAAATAAAACAAAATTAAATGCAGCACGACAATGCATGAGACACATGCAATCAAGTGCAAGGCATTATGCCAATGGCAGTGTTTGCTGATATTGTTTGAATTGAAACTGATTTTTTCAAGTTGCAATTCCTCGCGGCTACCGAAATGCAATTATTTTGAAATAAGTAAATTAAATAACAAGTTTATGTGATTATAATATGCGGTTAAAAATTATACAATAAAAAGTATTTCCGATACCCTACATTCCAGCAAATAGTAAAAGACATCGAGCGTATAAAAATTTATTGTACGTTTTTAGCTTCTCTCTCCAAAAAGCGTGTTTGGAAATGATGTACTCGTAGATGTGAAAAGTAAAATGTTACAAAACAAATTGTGGTGGTTTTAATTTTAATTAGAATCCGTTTATTATTCACAACAACTTTTGTGTGACCAACTGTTCACGGAACAACAAGCAATTCCCTTATTTGTTATTACCATTGTTATGCGCCTTGCGATATTATAACCGAACTAACAATCAATCACAGCATTGGGTTTCTGTAAGATCCGTTGTAACGTAGAGTCTTCAAACCACGATTGGTCGTGCGTTACACGCAAGCACCAAGACTGACTGAACTTTATGTCTCTGACGTTGCATGCTTTGCCTTGCCTAAATACATAGCGACGTAAACAGTCTGATGAATATTCTCTCGCCTTCACGATAATTCTATGAATGTAAACATCGTTGTTTACATTTATTTATGCTTCCATGTTTCTTGTTTTTGTATCTTGTTTACGTTCGTTCTTGCAGTGTTGTTGTTCTTGCGTGTTGTTTACTTGTTTATCCCTCCCTCCGTGAATAGTGATGTAGTTGCTGTATCGTTGTTTATTTGTCAATCAAGTAAACAAGACCGCTGTTTTGTTTTTGTAGCTTTCGTTTAACGTGTTATGTTACACCATTTCCATTTTAGTAACAGTATTTAATGCCCCGTAATGTTTCCAAATGAAACTAGTATGGCAATCTTTAATACACTTTTTATATTACCAAGAATTTCGAACACCTAACGCCTTAAATGACTTTCAATATCCAATATCTCACTCCTCGAAATTTTTATGGAGTATTACTTAACAGATCGGTTAGCTTTTTAGCTGCCATTGAAGGCTATCTTACCAAAATATTCTGCTTGCAACAGTACTATGTTTATCCTCATTCTGAACTGATTAGTTGGTTCTTCTTTTTCAGACAACAACATGTATTTCCATTTAGTATTCTTCAAACCACAAGTCCTTTATTGTATGCTGTGCCTTCAAGAGTTTCTATATCAGTAGGCCTTTGGGGGTACTTACAACTTTCATGTCTGGTAGCTCAATAAGACGTCTTCGTCACTGTGCTTTATTCATCAGCCAATATTTTGGTTTAATTTAATGCTGTACTGGACCTTAGTGGTATATTATGTTTATACCTCCTCTTCTCTTCTCAGTTGTGTGTGGACTACTCGTCAGATGATTTAGTACGAACAAAGGATCTGAAATGAGTACCATTTCCATGTTGGCTTTCTTGCTAGTAGTGCCCAAAGTGTTTCGAAGTATGAAGACAATATTCAGCCACGAAGCATCGACAACATATTGCCACAGCTTTTAGAAACAAATGTGGTCACGTGTACTAGTTCTGGTACACAAACAAATTAAGCGAAGGCGCATTGTTTTTCTTTGACTACCAGCCCAGGCAATACCCAGATTCAACCATGTAAAATACAAAAATAATTTTAAAAAAATATGCCAATTTTTATATTGGAAGTCTACCACCTCCAGGGAGAATAAGATCAACAACAAACATGAAAGCTGAACACCTCTGACAACTATCCAACAGAAACTCCACGCTTCTTCGATACAACCATAGATACCAAATCTCTCTTTCTACCAGCTTAGGTAGAAACGACTTGATAAATGAAATCGGAGAGCTGCAACCGGAGAGCAGTAAAGAAGTATAAAAAAGGGAATAACAGGCTGTGGCAGCCGCGGCCCTAGTTCTATGTCACTTAAAGTAACGAAAATTTCTAACTTTCCAGAAAGAGATAGACTGAATAGGCCAGATCTTATAGATGACATACCATTTCCTTCTATATCTCACATAATTCGGTATTGCTTAAGCATTGGATACCCTGCATTTCTTTAAATTCATAATGTTATCGCTCACAGATCTTGTTGCAACACTTTCGGGAAGTACAACACTTTTTAACGACAGCATCTAATGAAAAATTAACGCAACCATTAAATTGTAAATTTTCTCTTGCAGTACCGGTTTCGAGTAGAAATAATGACCACAAAAACTAAAGGCCTGGTTAGCCAAACGTTTATGGAACGTAACGTTCATTGATTTTGTAGCATATGAAAAGCAATGTAAATGCTTATCGAAAATATATTATCTCTGGGCAATAGCTTTCATTGCTTTTCATATTCTAAAAACTAAACTAAACGTTTCGTTACGCTCCGCATACATTTGGCTAATCGAGGCTTAATTCTGTGAAAATTCGTTATCATCATATAAATACATTATTAGCAGTAAATCAGCCAATAGAACCTAAGATAGTTTGTACCTCACATTTAAGGTTGTGTACCAAGTTTCTCTGGAGGAAATAGTGATATATTCGGCTGTTACCCTTGACTGTTACCCTTCAATCACACATTCAAAGGAAAGATTTTGACTCACTTGTTTAGAGGCCAGTCAAATCTGACCCCCTATAATAAGGCAGTGCTATCTGGAAGGGCACATCCAGTGCGTGAGAAAATTTAACAACAACTTCTTCAAAAGCATCTCTCTGTCATTNTCAAAAGCATCACTATATCGTCTCAGTCATTATCTGTACTTTAGAAACCTGAGACGAACGATTCTTAGACACCCAGAATTTATTGAAAGAACTTGTCTGCCATAAAACTATCAGGATGCTTGGGAAATGCCAACCATTGGGAACCATGCTTGTTGCACTTGCCACTTTAAATTAGCCTGACGTAAGCATTGCCAAGCGTATCAAGTAACCTAAACAGACATAAACAGACCGAAATTACTAGGGCAGTGGTAAAAAGGCAGCCCTAGGTATCGAAAAATGGACAAAGACTCAGCAAAAACTAAAAAATTTGATAGGAACTGAAGGGCGTCTCGGAGAATAAACGTGGAGACAATCGCTGAGATCCAATAATCCTTGCACAGACAAGTGGAGAATGTCTTTGAGTTTGAAGAGAACAGTTTTAAGCAGTGCTGTTCCCACAAAAAAACTCTCAGGGCAATTTACAATTAAACAGTAAGAATTATTTCCTAAACCCAACACAAAACTTTAAACTAAATCCGCTTAAATGTAGCTTTTACGGCATAACCGGATATACGGTATTACCACCGGTTTGATTCGCTGTCATTATCTGCATAGCTCTTCTACTCAAATAATGCAGGCACTAGATCGTAACAACAATAGCAACAAGATTTATGCAAATTTTAAAGGCACAAGAAAAAACAATAACAACAACAAATTATTAAAAATGAAAACAAAAAAACGAAAAAAATTGAATAAAAATTTTTATAAAATATTTAAAACAAAAATACAAAACAATAACAATAATAATCTATCTTTATATCGTATCTATAATATCAATGACAAACGGAAACGTAGCCATTTATGTAAAAGTACACATCCGCCACCGACAAAATGCGGCAACAACGGACAAATGCTAAAATGAAAAAAAAAAAATATTTTTTTCAGAGATTCTGCTCGACTGTGTTTTTTGTAGCCACAAGCATTGACAATTGCAATGGATTTTGAAAAATCGACGACAAAAAAAGAAAAAAGAGAAAGCCAGAGAAAAAGCAAAAACAACACAACAAAATGCAACAGAAATAATGAATTTAATAAAAAGCAAAATAAAAACAAAAAAATACTTTGTTGTTGGTTTGTAGCCCTTGTGGTATTGAATATAATGATGTACTACGCATTCGGTCATATAAAAAGTAGCGGTGGGTCTTTGGGCTGAAATTTGCAAATTTTGAAGCAATATCGGCACGAAAATAGTCAGGAGATACAAAAGGCGAAGTTTAGACCACAGAATTCATCAAAGATGAAATGTAATCATAACCCTCAGGGGTATTTTATGCTGACGATCTACCCGTGGCTCTCTCTGCGAAATATATCAAAACGCTTCCTAAGAAGAGCTGAGTAAACTGCCTGTGAGGTTATCCACAGAATACCAAGATCATGCTCTTCATGAAGAAATGTAAGATCCACAGAACCTATCGTCAAATACTGGGTGGAATTCAACTCAGCTTGTTCTCTACGACGAAATACCTAAAAGTTATCCTCAATTTCAAGCTTAATGAACTCAAAATATACTGGAGAAAGTCCGGAAAGCTTTATCTGGCTTTCTTTAACTATAAATAAACGGTAGTAAAACTTAATATCACCATGGTTTAGTAGGCAGTGTGTTGCCTTATTAGACGTGAAACCGGGGCAGACATTTCGAACGCAACGAGATATGAAAAAAAAATTTTTTTTTCTGCTGAGAGAAGATTTCTGGCCAAGAAAATTTTTACAAAATAATCGACTTTAAACTGGAGGTCCTGCCACTTGCGGATAATNNNGTGAGAAGCTAGATTGTTATTCTGATTAAAGGGTGGTAATGACCAATTGCGTTTGTATTTGTATATGTAACCACTGGGGGACTCAACCCTTTGTCACATCTTGCTAATAGTTGGATCGCTAATACTGTATGGATTGACCATATGATTGTAGACGACGTTAAAGGGTACCTGCCATCCTTACTTTCAATGCCCAGCGGACGACTTTAGCCAAAGCACTTTAAGTAATAAATGGTTTCCTATTTATCTTATCCTGAACCAGCAAGCAACTTCTGCTGTAGTCAGGTTTGTCATGCGAGCCTCCTAGGTCCTTCTTCCATAACGGGTACCACGTCCATACGTAAGCAACGCATATGGGAGCACATACATATGTGAACAACACTTATGAAGCGCTCCATATATAAGCAATGCATAGAGGTGCTCTTGGCCATTTCAGGGTTTGGATAAAATTCTACTCTCGTTGGGTAAAATAGCACATCTGTGCGATCGCTTGGTTAAGGTAGTCTAGTCTTAATCCAAAGATGACTCGCCAAAAATGTACTTAACTTTGATGGGAAGCTTTGATCCATTCACCGAGTAGCCAGAATTTTGTACCCAACTGTTACTATGTGTTCAGGGGTCTGAAATCATTTTTTCTTCCTTTTCTTGATTTCCTTCACCATCAACAGAATCTTAACATAGTTTCGACACTCTTTTCTATCTACTGCGGTTGATTTTATGCGTCTGATATTGTAGCATATTCGCATCATGCTTTCTTCTGTTGTTTGTTTCCATTTTTCCCGTTGCCAGCTGCTTTGGGATTCCAGTATAACATTTGTCCGCAGATTATAGTCGGAAAATTTTGCAAGATATCTCCTAATAAGAAAGGTGTTTCTGCTCCTGAAAAAAATACGCTTCCAAGGTAGTTGAGACTATCATGTTATCACTAGTTATAAGGGCTGTGCTGTGTCGCGTTTATCCTTAGTGCTGTGGTCTTCACTGAATTACGTCTCATGTCAACACTACTGGAGTCAGAGATAGGGGCGACAAAGATATCCTGGATTATGCCTCCATATGGCCTGCAGAAGAGCCGTTTAAAATAGCTTGCCTAAGTTTTTTTAAGTATCCAAGGAGCTTAATAGCTCTGGAACTATTTAAGAATGACAGAATTGCACAGACACAGCTACTTTTTACATGAGCCAATATATAAGTGATGTATGTATTTGTGTTTGTATGTGCCTGCATATATTCTCTATGTGTGTGTGTGTATGTGTGTCTGTATATGTATATAAATTGTGAATTATTGCAAATAATCGGACATTTCACTTGTCACTTTAGTTGGATGCTATGCTGCATACATTTCTGTGTGTGCATGTGCGGCCATATGGAGTGAGAAAGAGTTTTTGTTGCAGAAATAAGTGCAACATAGCAGGCATTTTTATGCATGCATTTGATGCTATTGCTGCTTGCACTCCCGCTTTTCCTTTCTTTTTTCTTCCTTTTTTTTGCATTTCATGCTGTTATTGACCGCCATCGTTAATTTTTTGTGGCTTTTAATGCAAATGCTGGTTGTTGCTATTGCTATTGCTGTTGTTGCATTTTGCCGGTTGTTTTTCAAATTTTATTGGGTTTTGGTTAATATTTGTCGCATTTTAAATGGATAATATATGTTTATTAAAAAAAAAAAAAGGAGCCACCATACTACTATACGGCTTAGCGGGTTGGGTGGTTGTGTTATTTCACTTCACTGTGTGACGTTTGGGGGCAGTGATGGCATTTGAAAAAAACAAGAAGATTTAATGGCTTTAATTTAATGAAATTTTATGGCTTAACACTTTTACTTGGTATTGTTTTGTGATTGTAATACAATAAATATCCGCCAAAATAGAAAATGATTTTCTTGATACGATACCAAATAAATCTTATGATTCCGGTTCAAGTGGAAAACTATTTCCGGTCACAAGGAAAAGTTTTCGTTGTTCTCGTTTGCAGGAGATAAAGCCTTATAAGGGAAGGGAATTGAAGACAAAAATGTTTCCATCAACTCATACGATTTCATTAAGAAAACCATTTTGTTGGGCTTATCTACCCCCATTTTGAAGAAAAACCCTTTTTCCCGAATTACAAAAACAAAAACTTTCTTTAATGCATTGTTTTTGTGCAAACAAATTAAAACTTATAAATAAATAATCACGTGCATTGTAGTTACTTATGCCCTCACTACTTTGTCATTTCATAAGTCATTACATGGTAGATGAATTGAACAGGAACCAACAACTTTATAAAGATTGTTCACTTTTCTTTTCATTTTCTT
>QOCX01001808.1:0-28242 GCA_005959815.1 Sarcophaga bullata | reverse complement strand
TTGCATTGTTTTTTGTAATTTCTGTTTCGTTTTCTATTGTGTGTGGGTAATTTATATTTTATTGGTTGCCATTTAAAATTATAGTTCTGTACGGATAACATACATGTACACGTCCATACACGTACGTATGTACTTACATGCATACAACCGAAAATATCCTTTAATTGTTATTTTTTGCTTTTGCTAGGTATTTATATGTATGTGTGTGCGTACATGTATGTATGTTACGTTATGCATTTACACTTAATTTAAAAGCAATGAGTCAATGAAGCATGCGACATTGTATGTTGACAGAACATACAATAAGAGAAACTCGTAATTTTCTCTGTAGCTTGCTGTAGCCATTGCTATTGCTGTTCATTTCATTTCATATTTCTCTGTTTGCTTTGCTTGAAAAAAGTTATATTTTCCTACAGTTATTGTAGAGTTGCCAACTTGCAAATATATACAGTAGTTTGATAAAGGATATCCAAGAAGGTGAGGGATGGTGATGGTTTTCTTTCGTCTAAAATCATGATTTCATGAGCTTTGCATTCGCTTCGAACCATTAAACCTGACCTAGTCTACGTGAAATTTAAACTCGCCTTGACTTTATCTTATATTTCAATGAACTAACTAGTTTCAGATAGTTCGTGTATTGCAAAGGAGTGATAGAATATCAAGAGCTTGTCATACCTAGCCACCGATAGTTCCTACCTTTTGCAAGAAAGATAGGTTAGCGAGAGACTGTTATTACGAGGCTTAGATAGTTCCTATCTTTTGAAGAGAAGGATAGGTTAGCGAGAGCTTGTTATTACTAAGCTTAGATCGGTCCTATCTTTGAGAGAAGATAGGTTAGCGAGAGCTTGTTTATTAGTAAGCCTTAGATCGTTCGCTATCTTTGTGAAGCAGAAAGATAGGTTAGCGAGAGCCTGTTATTAAGCTAGGCTTGATAGTTCGCTAGTCTTCGTTGAGAGAAAGATAGATTGAGCGAGAGCCCTGTTATTACTAGTGCTCAAGATAGTTCGCCTAATATCTAAAAGAAGTGATAGGATGATCAAGAGCCTGTTATAGGGACTAGGCTCAGATAGTTGCTCTCTTATGAAGGAATGATGAGGGTATGCAAAGAAAGGGCCTATCGTAACGCCGACTCAGATAGTTCCTTCATTGTGAAGCCCATGGAATAATGCCGAGTGTTAGAAACATAGGTATTGGAAGAGGGTCATGAGTTCGGCACGTCCCATTTTAGCCGTTCTCTCTCATTTTGACGTGGTCAGGGGTTAAGTAGTAAAGGCATTTTAAACCGGATCTAACGCTGCCTTAGAACTAAACAATTCAGGGCTCTACACAGTTTATATTGGGAACATCAAGCAGCGAACAAAATCATCTGAGATAGAGGCTAACATCAATATGATATTGCCTACGCTGGAAGAATTTCCCAACAATGTTGGTCATTGTCAGAATCGGCGTTAATACATGACGTAATTAGTATAAGATCTCAATGCACGACACAATACAGTGCTGTGGAGAAGCTAAGTCGGTTAATCCTGGACTGGAGAATGTCAATGCCTAACCTCGGACTGGGGCTGTTTATTGTGGCAGCCTTCGCGTTGGGGACTAACTTCGGTTCCTCTTCCTGGCTTTGGGCTAGAACTCCTGGTCAGTACACGCGGGAGCTGGCGTTACCTATGGCGTCAAACGGGCCGTTATGCAAGCTAAAGTGGGACCTTTTTGAGGTATCAGAGCTACACTCGCGACTAAACTAATCTAACGTCTTTTCAATGCCACTCCAGTTATAGTGGTAGTTTTCTAGAGTAACTTGCCATAGGGGATTTCTGTATTTTTACTTAATCAACGATACTTTTTATCATAGTGAGTAAAAGAAAAAAGAAGCTTCAAACTTTCGAAGCTTCATTTCGTCTGATGCAAGTCGTAATAATTTAAGCAAGACTTTAACTTACATACGTCTGAATTGCCCTTTTTGTTTTGTTTGTTTTGCTGCATGCAAGAAATTTCCGAATGTTTGTATATACGAAAGCTATAAACCCTTAAAATTTATTTTTATTTTGTTTTTAATAAAGTTAGAACATTTAATTTATTTTTAATTTCGTATAATTATCACCTCTTTTAATTTGGTTCTGCATGAATTTTTTTTTTTTTTTTTTGGAAAAAAAATAATGTTTAAAGGATATTTCAGTTGTATCCTTAATAATGTTATCAATATAAGATTTTTAACCAAATTTGCGGTTGTTCATAGAATATAGAAATTTTCCTTAAAAATTTTCCCCTTAACCATACATAGTGAATGAAATCTTTGAAATACTTCCTAAATTTTATAATGGGTTTCTATAAATATTTAAGTATTTAATGTCCTGACCTTTTATGATTGTCATTTTGTTGCCCTACTACTGAACGTCCATTAAAGTTAAATAAAAAGTAAAAACTATTGCCAGAAAAAAAAGAAACAGTCTACATTGCTGCTAACGCAAATAATGGTGAGAATGCGAAACGAGAAATGCGAGAAGAGGAAGGTTATTTTTAATGTTTTATGGTGCCTAGGTACATACACACAATTGTTCAACATGATGTAGTGCGAGGATTTTAAGTAAATTTTATTTTAATAAACATTAAAATTGTGTTGTTGTTGTTATACCAACCATTGAAAGGTAGACAGAGCATCTGATATCGTATAGATTACTCCATTTACATTTACATTTAACATTTTCAATGTGCATGTGCATGTGAATTTAAAACGCTTACACTAACAACCAATCTATAAACTTTATGTGTCAAGATTTGAATACAAGAAAAAATTGTTTTAGCTTGCAAGTATAATTTCATTTCGATTGTATATTCATAATGGTACAAAACCTAAGTTTTCCTTTAACCTGTCCACACCCTGGAAAAATACTTGAGGAATACAAAGCCATTTGACCGATTGATTTTGATTAAGTTTCGTAGTGATACACTGGCTCTGTTATCACAGTAGAACGAAATTTTAACTTGGAGAGCTATGCAGAAATTGCTATGACTGCTGCATGGATATCAATTGTTAATGTTTGTATGATGTATATGCAATCCAATCGAGTTGTCGAGCGAAGTGTAATGAATTAACATGAAAGGATCTTTTTAATCAAGAGAAAACGCGTAAAATTATTGTAAAACTGAAGTTCAAAAATCGTAATCTATACAAGGGGACCCATTTTTTGGGTATTCAGGTGATTATGGTCAAGTCATGGTAGAGATATAAGAAGACCACGTTTGAGAGTGTTATAGACGTGCTTAGAATTCCATGACTTACACATTTACGCATCTGCAGAGAAATACTAAGGGTGTTAGGAAGTGTGACGATTAAGTAGCAGCACTAAATAAGACTGATGTTTGACAAAATTTTTAGCTTTGTGAAGTGGATTGTGGCTATTCTTTTGTCACAGGAGTGAGACTTAGAGTAGTATGCCATCACAAATCCGCATCCGAATTTCACATGGCAGCTCTAATATATACCAGATGCAAGGCGTTTGCATCACTTGTCCTATCCATCGCATTTCCTGTATGGAAAACGTAAGGGCATACGCTTACTTTGGAATGGGTCACGAACGTTTGCAAGTGCTAATCTTAAATCCGATAGTGCTTTAGACGTTTGCCGTGGGTCCGCCACTTTTAAAGGAATCTTTTAGGGACTTGCGTTTGGTTTCATTGAGATAATTTTGTTTTAAATGTGGTGGTTTCAAGCCCCAATTTTCGTCATGAGTAATACCAACTATCACTTAACATTTTGAACTCTGAACATCAGATTTAAATAACTTTCATGGATTAGATCCAGGACAATAAACCTACCATCCCATAACAAGCAAGTAGTATGGTGGAAATTTTCTGCATGAGAGAGGGAGTCAAAAGTTTGATTTCAAGGCGAATTTTTTACGTGTCAATTTTAATATTGCCATAATATTGTGGTATTGAAGTGTGTCCCTGCATTGCATTGGCAATAAATTAACATTTGACAGCACATAACTGATGAAAAGAAATAAAAAATTCCATCGTTACAGCTTAATTCAATTCTGTATTAATGGATACCGTATCTGTAGTGCTAAGGATTATTTATTAAAAATTTATTATCAATGCGTGTTTCTAACTTACAACTTAGTGTCAGGAGACTCTTATTTTCCACAAGTGTCTTTGATTAGCATGTCACTCTGTACGAAGTTTTCATATTCTTTAGCACCATACAGTGCATACAAGTTTAAATGAAAAAAGCGATACATTTTAAAACTTTACCTTGTCCCGTTTAGAATGTATTTTGTTGTTTGTATTTGTTTTGTATTCTGTGTTTGTATGTTTGTTTTGTATTGTCTACTAAAAACTGTGGCTTTGTACTTTACTGGTGTCATTGTTGTTATTGTTTCTTTGTCTTTTCACCTATCTTGCAGAGCACACAACACCACATACACGACTTCTTATATGCATATTAGTTGTCATAATGTTAGTTTGTGTCATGTTTGTTGTTTTGTAAATTGTGGTGAAATGTTTGGGTCCATAATTTTCTTTTAAGAGACTCACAGAGAGAGAAAGAGAGACGAGTGTGTGTGAGTACTATATCACAGTGGTTCCATGTCTTGATATATTTCCCCTTTTGTAAGAATATACGCGCACCACATACACGATATTTTATGTTGTAGATTATTTAGCCACCACACACACACAATGTTTATTTAAAGCGAATAAGTTTGTTGTATTAAAAAAAGTGTGGGTGACCATGGATATTTTTATTTCTGTATAGTTATGCATTTGTATGGGTATATGTAAGGGAAGAAAGCAGGAGCTAAAAGGCGAGAGTAAATTGGGTGTGAGATTTGTTTGTTTAATGTCAAACCATAGTTAACATGTTATATGGTTATTTTATTGTTGTTATTACCAATAGTTTCTGGTCATATTTAACCATAAATATTATGTCTTGTTATCCAAATGGCTTTTGTTATGTGTTAAAACTTTAACGAGGGTCGTTTTGCTAAAGCGTGCATAATGTTCGGGCATGAAATATCCTGAAGTATTCGACATAAAAAACACGTAAACCTGTGGTTAAAACAACATTTGAAAACCCTTGTTTGGTTGTATTTAAAAATCGTAACTTTACGAGTGCATCAATGCAATGCTGTTTTTATCCTAACTGGTTTCTAAGAGGCGGGCTGTTCAAGCCTGTTAGGTGTACATGGTCTAAATAGTTGTAAATACATTAGAAACAAACAATAGAACGATGTATTGGTTAGAACAAAAAACTTCCTGTAACCCCCTTTACAAAAATATGCTGCTGTCCCATAAACTTATTTGTATGGTTTTCCCGTAACGTATTCTTTCCTTCCTTTTTTTTAGATTGTGCAAAGCAGAAATCTTTGTAGAAGAATGTTTTAGAAATTTTAAACAGTTCTAAACAAGTTTATTAGAGATTTCTAATATATATTTGATAAAGGCTGCTAAAGGTCTACCACGTAATACAATTTTCTATGGGTCTGAGGCTAAAAAGAAGTTGTCACTTTAGTCTTTGGGATTTTCTTTGCCATTGAAAAAGAATGAAAAAGGATACCAAATAGTTTCGAAAAAATTTTAGGAATTTTCTTAAGTAATTTCCAAGCATAGTTTCATAGATATTTTCATTGAATGTGGTTCTTTCTTTTCATTTCTTCATTGTTAGAAATTTAGCCAGAATAACTAAAGAGAAGCATTCTACAGATAACCGTAACCGTAAAAAAGTGTTGATTAAATTTATATTTAAATTTATTTAAATTTTGCCTAACCACTGGAATGAGTTTATAATTGAAATTATCAATTTAAAGAATGTTAATTCTTTAATTTATTTATTTATAAACTTTAACTGAGGGCTCATTAAAATATGGTAGGAACATGTTAAAAGTGACTGATGGTAATAAGAAATATTGTTTAAATCGAATCATCAATTGTAAAGTTCGGCTCAAACATAAGATATTTTTGGTGAAAAGAGTTGTCTTATCTATCATTAGTTTTATCAAGGAATGGGGTGGTGCTTTAGAGAGTTTAAAATTAAAAATGCAATAAAACAAAATGGTTTGGAAATTTTTGTCCAAATTTATTTCTTTTGTTCGAAGCAGTCCACTAGAGATATAGCTTAGAAGGTTATGGTTTTTATATTTGTAGTTAGGATATCGAAAATATAAATTTTATAAAAATCCCACTAGGAAATTGCATATCAGTAAATTGTGTAATGTTGTAAATCCAATTATCGTAGGAGCGTATTTTCAATTGAATTTGAAAAAAATATTACTCCATACGGCATCATCACTTACATGTAGACTACAATATGGTACCCTTTGGAAAAGTATGCCCAATAAAAATATTTGATTTAGTCAGTGTAATGAAACTGAATGAGAAAGATGAAAGCTAACTATGCACTAATACGTCAACATATGGTGACGTTGTCATGAATGAATTTCAACCCATACATGAGTTGAAATATGAGGCATAATGTGAATAAAAAATGTGGACCATTTAAATGTTTAGATTTTAAATTTTAATCAAACGAAAACAGTTCGAAATTTTCTCAAATTTATTTTTTTGTTTTGAAGTACAAATTGTTTCGGTTAGAAATGGAATATTATTTTATTCATATGGTTGCCAGCAGCTGGTCTCACAATACTTCATTTGATCGGACCAATTTCCGTGCATTTTTCGAGTGGCTTCCAAATGCTCAATTGTCTATAACTTGTCGACATAACCTTTCCTTTAACGTCGCCCTACTGAGTAAATATTCCAACAGTGTCAATCCATATCTCCTTGCCGCCATTTAACATCACCTACTTAGGATAATTCAACGGCTATCAACGGTTTAACGCAATAAATCGAATGGGGTATGCGATATGTGGCAAATTGTGTAGAATTGCAACCAAACATCGTCCCATTAATACCATCACTAAGAACCGAAAAAACGGTACACACTTGGTTATCGTGAACAATCTAAAGTGTAAGGAATTAGCAAGATTACACAGAAATTTGGAGGCGATTGGAAGCATTACAAGTGTGGTGGTGGGGCAGCATACCCACTGATAAATTTGTGAAAGTGTGGCTGATGATCCTAATTCTTAGATTTCAATATCGTTTTCGGCATTTGGCACTTCATATTCTTATGAAGTCGGAATAAATTACGATTAAAGCTTACTGAAGAAGATGCTAGAACTAAGGCTTTTAACGATGATTTATCAAGCAAAATTTTCTTAAGCGATTAAGGTTTTCTTCCCAAGTAATTGGTTGCGTACTCTCCATTAAGTCCTCCGAGTATGAAAACTTTGAAACCTAGAAGGGCGGAATAAAATATACAATTAATGTGCACGATAAATAAAAAACCTCATCGTCGTTATGGAGCTCGAGAACCCTTAAGTTATTGGTGAGAAAGCATTGCACCCGAAATAAGTGGATATTTAGTACGCAAGATGGCTTAGAGTATGTTGCTTAGTCTAGTAGGCTTTTTGACGCGAGTTTCAGCCAGGCTAGACGTCTTGAACATACTAAATAAAAGAAATATTCTTCCGGCGTCTCCTCGCAGCAGATTTTCTGACAAACACTCCTGAGAGTAAAATAAAATTCCAAAGATTTTTTAAGGCTATCTTTCGAAGTCAACCTTTAACTGTAGGATGTAAAGGAACTAAGATCGTAATTTTGAGTGAAGGGCGATTATTGATGAAGTAACGTAAGTATAGTTTGGGGTTCAAAACGCTCTTTCGAATGTGTTTCTATTTTCTGTTTTAGCATGTAGAACGTTTCCCAGAAAGAAAATTTCACATTTAAGCGACGTAAAATTGGTAATCTAGATATGCGATTAACTGTTTTTTGTGGCGATATCCATTCATTAACGAATGTAGAGATACCGCCACAAAAGGGTATAAAATCCAAACTGTCCAGTGCTTTACTAAACACAGGAACTGCATATTATTCAAATAAATGAACGGACTCAGTTTCGAACGTTGCTTAGGTCATATAGAGATTAATAGGAATACTGGGTAATTAGGGTAAGGGTGATGGCAGGCTGTACAGAGGTAATGCTGAAACAATTATTTAATCTAATATTGTACTGATTACTAGCCTAAATTTTCGGACGCTAATTGTACTTGGGATTAAGACTCTTTAATGCTTCCATGGCATTATTTCAATGCAGTGACATCGATCTAGATTATGCGTTCTCAGTAGGAAATTTAATGCAGTAAAAGCTTGTAACAGGGCAATATTAATCTGAGTAGGCCCGGTTCTTTATTTGAACACAGAGTCACTATAAATCAAAAAATATTGTTGTAGATATATGAGTGGAGTATTATGTAATTCGTTCGATCCCACATATATATTTCTATTTTTTCGTTCGAGCTTATTCCATTCCTTCCAAACTTCATATAAAATTGCTTAAAGACTTCCTCTTGCCACTTAAACATACTCTGTAAATATCCCTTAATTATCCAAATAACCACAAGCCGCTTTTACTGAATTCTAATGAAGTGTTTAGTGACCTAACAGACAGAACGAAAAACAAACAAGAAAAGGAACTTTTGAGTTTCCGTTTTGAAGAATATTCCAAAGTTTCTGGGTCAGTGGTAACAGAAAAAGGGAAATGAAAGGAATGACGCAAAATTAAAGTCCAATTGAATTGATTGCCATTCCATTCAGTTCATCTCATTTATCAGCCCTTTTGTTTCTAATTTGCTGCCTTCTGTTTTGCTTCGTGTTTCTGTTTCTGAGTTTATGGTTTTGTTTGTTATTTAAGAGTCGAAATTCTCCTGGGATCTAATTAACAATTTATTACATAAATATAAAACCAATGATGTGAAAAGTATATGATGGAGAAACAGAGTGTATAAATATATATTAAAGCTATAAAAAGAGGAAAAAGAACGAAGAAAAAAAAGAGAGAATTGTCCATGGTGAAATATGGCTGGTGTCCTTTGATTGGCTTAAAAGTGCAGTGGATGCACTGAAGCGAAAACTATAACCTAATAAAATGGTAGCAAAAAGCTTGTACAAATGGTGCATAATAATTGTTTTTTCTGTTTTGCTTTTAATGTTTCGTATTTTCATTTTAGATTGTTTGTCTGTTGTTGCCTCTTGTTTGCTTAAGGAAATGGGCAATGGTAGATAGAAAACAAAAAGAAGAAAAAAAAAAAATTAAAAAAGACAACATTTTTCGTTTTATTTGTTTTGTTTGGATTTCAATTTTTTCAAAGTATAAACATTTAAAGTCTTGATGTTATAAATTATGGCATTATGTGAAAGAAACAAAATCCCTACAACATTATAAGACTTTCAATTCATCAGAGAAGACCAGTAAATATGGGCCTGCAGAAATGTTACAGAATTCAGAAATTCTACCATTTATGGGCATCCTATTGAACGCAGCATTTGTGGATGTTTTCATGGCATGTACTTTAAATGTTGATCTAAAAACAAGAAGGTACTTCCAAAAAGCATGCGATAAAGTTATTAGTATAGTAGATGTGCGTGTATTATGTTTTGCAAAACTACTTCTTTTCTGATTTTATAAGGCATATCGTAGAATGACATTCATTGAATTCAAGAAGTCATTCAATGGGCTGGTGGATTGGAGAGAAGAAAGTGCCCTACTCTTGACTTTAAGTGTACGAGATTCTGGCCTATGTTCTGAAAACTTGACTAGGCCTCTGCTATATAAAAGTTGCGGCAAAACAGGATTATTCACTTTCAGGTTTTTTCGGCCTTGATATTAATGTAAACAACTTATCCTAGACAATCAATAGAGTCTATCCATGCACACATGAATGAGTCCAAAGCTAATTTATCACATGCACATATTAATGAGTCCAAAGCTCTTAATATTCTGAATGGAAAGATTCCAATGCGTGGTCTTAAGTACCTTTTGGAAATCAAAAATATCGAACTATAGATTCAAGCAGAAATTCTTAGAAAACAAGGCACACGAACATGCCAAGTAAATCATAAGTCAAGCAGTTCACTGAACCCAATTGCTGTTACTATACATAGACTGAAGCAGGCACTCAAAGCATTTGCATATAACTTCTTCATTTTGAATTGAAATGTCCCTTTAATGGCTGTAATTATGTCATTTCCACTGCAATTCTTGTTAATATAGAAGTTTCCTATGCTTTACATGGAAGGCAAAAATCAATGATGAATTCTGTAAATGCATAATATTGCCTAGATATGGTTAAAATTTCATTTCCTAGACATATAGTGTAGCTTCGTATGAATGTGTAGAAAATATATGTCCGTGATTTAGTTTTCCAAAGCTTTTCTCAACCATTTGCGTAATCCATTTCACTGTGCTTACTGTATGCTTTCGAAATCATACAGGACTTATGTTCTTTTCTGGTATATTTTTTCGTTTTTGGTGTTATCACCTCTTAATTTATAGGCCGTTTTTTTTTTCGTTCTCAGTGCTATCCAAAGCATTCTCTTCTATCTCTCTGTGTGTGTTTACGTTTACGTTTACGTTCATGTTTGTAGTTTTGTTTTGTTTTGTTTTGTTTTGTTTTGTTTTTTGAGTTCAAATTTTTAAGAGTTTGTTTTGTATGCCATTCTTTACAAAGTTTCTTGATCACCGTTTAGTTTTGTTTCGTTTTTTGTTTGTTTTTCTTTTTTTTTACTCTAAGTTTCGTTTATAGTTGTATAACCAGTATGGCATATATACGTATGGCTTTGTGTGTATGCATTTGTGTATTTGTTTGTAGTTTCACTGTTTCCTTTTCGATTCCATTTAACATCTTTCGAAAGTTCGTTTTGTATTTCGACATTTATTACGTCTTGTATTACTGTGTGTATGTGTTCTATTTTTCTTCTTTTTCTCAGTAATCAAGTTGAAATTACGTGCTTTCCCTCTTTTTCTTATTGTGTTCTTTTTTTTTCTCCATCCATTACTTTCAATTTCCATTTCCAAATTCCATTGCCTTTATTTTCCCTTTTATTTTCTACTTTGAGAGACTTTCTTTTATAAAGCCATTACTATTAGATAATGCTTGTTGTTTAATATCCCGCTTTTTTTTGTTTTCCAAGTTTTCAAAGGATAGGAAATTTGTTGAAGTTTCTTTGACAAATTTAAAGGATTTCATTTTGTCCTGTAATATAAATTTTGTTGGAATTTTAATTTTTTTTAATAGAATTTTAAGTGCTAAAGAAACTATTACCGCCCGCCCATTGTCCACAGAAGGTAATTGCTAGTGTATTAGACTGACACCTACGGTTTCAAAAGCACTGTCTCCGACGAAATGGAAATATGATAAAAATAACTCTTCGATGATTGTAAGAAGAAGAGTTTCTCTAAAA
This sequence comes from Sarcophaga bullata, assembly GCA_005959815.1. Classification (NCBI taxonomy): domain Eukaryota; kingdom Metazoa; phylum Arthropoda; class Insecta; order Diptera; family Sarcophagidae; genus Sarcophaga; species Sarcophaga bullata. The sequence goes on along the minus strand of QOCX01001808.1, from coordinate 16,941 downwards.
ATAAAATAGTTCCCGTACGGAATCGACTTAAACTGTAGGGATGTAACCATATCATGTCATGTTATAAAACGGCACATCATAAGTGTATGACAAGGGCTAGTGGTGGTAATCCCAACTGAAGAGTAGTAAAAGTGACCATTAAGTATGTCTGATATTGCCAATTCTCTCTTTAAGGTTTTATTTATTTATTTCTATGATTTATGTAGGCCTGGCCTACCACTGCCAACTGTTACTTTCCTTCTATTGAAACTTGCTTTCCATTTCCGTGTCTAGTCCCGGATAAATGTTTCCTCATTCTGTCTCTTACTCTTCAGTTTTTCAAAATTAAATTTAAATCATTAACCATAATTTTTGAAGGTTCATGTTCATACTCCCAACATAGCATTTAAAGTCTCTTCCTTCATTTTCACTTTAAGCTCGAAGACATTTTTATCTCATTTTGCTGGCTTGATGCTGTCACACTGTTTGGTGTCAATTCTTTTGTCACGGAAATATTGAAAACGTTTCTTTTCTTTTTCCTCTGATCTAATTTTATTTTTCATTACACGGCAAAATCCTTTTTGTCACTCCTTGTGTCTTCATTTGGACTAAAGGTTCTTATGGCTGCTGCTTTCTTTAAGGAAAACTATCGTAGAATCGTATAGAAAAACAAAATAATGCTGGATTATCATTTAAGTTTATATACAGTAAGGAAAGAAAGGAAAACAAAATAACAACAAAACATGATAATAAAAATATAATGGAAGATATTAAATACATACAGCCATACATACATACATTCCAAGTTGTAAAGGATACCAGTGAAGCTATAGTAGAAAAAAAGGGTTGTTGCCTCAACTGTCATTGGAGATAAAGTCTTAACTTAAGTGCTATTAAATTTAAAACTTATACGGAAATCAAACTGATGAAGAGTTTCAAAGAAATAGGAAGTAGAAGTTGGTCCAAAATTAAGACAATACTTTTCAAATTTAAATTTCTTTTTACAGTCTCATATGACACAAGGAATTTTCTTGTGTTTTTTTCTCGGTTCAGTTTATTTTGTTATTATTCTTCATAGGAATACAATGGGTTTTGTTGGATCCTACAGCCATTGTTATCAAAGTCATTGTCAGTGCTTCATATTTATTTGGGTTTTCTTTGTTTATTTAAGCAAACGACCACAATGGAAATGAAGTTGTTTGGTGGCATCATGAAATTATGAATATTAAAGTTTTCCTTTTCAAAGACTGCAAACAACAAAACAATATGAACGAAAATTTCATAAACTTTGGATTTCATTTAGTACGTTGAGATCTAAAGTTCTTAACCATGATTATGATAAACCATGAGAATGAGTTTTCCTTTTCTTCCATGCATTCATATCCATATTTTCCATTCTTTTACATCCATTTTCCACTCATTAGCGAATAACTTTCTTTTTCAATTTTCGAATCACCTTTGGAAATCAGCTTCTAGCATAGCCTTAGGTTTTTTCTGCAATGAAAATGTCTATTCTTTTCATGGGTTTCTTTGATTGAAATTTTTTGTATTGGTTTTGGGCTAAAAATTTAAACAGAAATCCAGAAACATGGCAATTTTTTCGTTTGTAATTTTCTGTGCATCTTCATAAAAGTATTCTAAATAAGGTGACTGTGAACCTACAGTACCCAGTTTGTCTAATGCATGAGTTAGGTTAACCCTTTTTGTAATTTTCCAACAAAAGTTTTTGAAATCCATTTAGTTTGAGAATAGTCTTTGATTCTCTTTATCTTATCTCTTTGGGAATTACTAGAAATTTGTTTCCAAAACAAAGACAATTGATCGGAAATGTCGTACAAAATTTAGTCGCAGAGAAGGCCTAACAGTGCCCTGTTTTTTTTGCTAAAGTTCGTTCATTTGTGGATGTGCCAAGATATGAGCGCGGTTATACAGTGCGTACACCCGAAAATATCGCAGCTGCGTCTGAGAGTCATTGTCCACAATAATTGAATATTGAGCGCACTATTTAAAATCGAATTTTGCAAAAAGATCTGGATATGATGCGTTACAAAGTTCAATTGCTTCAGGAGTTGAAGCCGCATGACCATCCGCTTCGTTTTCGCTTCACTAAATGGTCTAATGAGTTACTGCACTATGATGTTGATTTTGTCATAAAATTCAGCCTTACGGATGACGCTAATTTCCATTTTAGTGGGTACGTTATTAAGTAAAATTGTGGCAATGGTGGAGCGGAGGCACAATTTTCTTTAAAAATTAGGATGGTTACTGGAGACACCTATCGGACTATGATAACCGATTATTTTGTACCCGCTCTGCATGGTATTGATGTGAATGATGTTTGGTTTCAAGAGAATGGTGCTCAAATATCATGCTGCAATCAATTTATTGCGTCAAACGTCTGATGGCCGTTTAATTAGCCGAAATGGTGATGTCAAAGAGATGACACGGTTGGACTATTTTCTGTGGTGCTCTATTACAACCAGAGAAAATTGATAATTTGAAGACCAAACTTCGTGATATCATTGCCGAAATACGACACCCTACAGTGGAAAAAGTGCAGGAAAATTTATCCGATCGAATAAGGTACTTCTAACCGCAGTAATTGTGCTTCATAATAAGAAAATAAATTTGGCAAAACGAGTATACAGAAATAATTTGGCAAATTTTAAATCGTTTTTGTTTATTGTATTTTCAAATTTAAACTCTTAAATGGCCACCTTTAAATTTATTACATTATAGGCCATATATAAATGTATGTAAAATTCATTCATAACAAGTACATATGTGACGTAGAGCGATATTTAATTCGTTTAATTTCATACATGACAAAATTAAACATTTTTATTTGCATACTTTTCAGATAACTCTTCTAGTATATGTATATGATGCGTATGAGTAATATTTTTCTAGACAATTAAATAGGAAGTATACGATTAATTTAGAATTAAACATTTACAAGATAAGATATGACAATTCTAGTGGATTTTTATAAATTTAAATTTTTTTTAAATATTCTAAACGAAAGTAAATCAAAAACCATAATTCTAGCCAATATTTAGTGGGTACTACACAACAAAAGAAATAAATTTGGCGACATTTTATTGCATTTTTTAACTTAATTCTAAATTTCCCACCCTATAGATGAATTGTTAAACCAAACGCAATATATGTATATAGGAATAGTTCACAATGCACTCGTAGTCAGTATCTCCTAATATTATCGGGGAGTTTCAGATTGCAATTGTATTGAGGGCAGTTGAACGGAAGAATAAATTAAAGAAAATAATTTCGATAACCATTGAATAGATTTGCTGGATTCTATACAGTAGGATGAGCCCCACTTTGTCTTAAGCACCCTATTGTCAAAAGGTATTTGTCCAGCTAAGCTTTAGAATTGAGACATCAATCCAGGATATGAATGAATTACTGCGGTTCAAAGTAAATCGGACTCGCATCTATTCTAGGTAACATAAATTGTTAAGAAGTTTTCTTCAATTCAAATTCCGTGGTTCTACAAATTAACACTTGAGATAGGATCTGAAATTTGTGCAAAAGTTGTTGCTTTTTGATTCCATTTCGTTTCTAATGTAATCTTAATGAAATTTGTTAAAAGTTTTGGACTTTTTTTTTCTTCCGGTCCTAAACTCATTTTACTGTTGTATTGACTCAATGATAATAAAAATAAAATAGAAAATACCCAGAGAATGAATGAATGTTGTTCTTAATAAAAATTTACAATAAACAGAAGCAAATTGTATGATGAATTCAATTGAATTTCAAATGTTATTTATTTAAATTATTTCTCTTTATGCTCTCTCCCCGCCCCCCCTCTTTCGTTTTCTCTACTTACAGGTGAGTGTATTTTCGTTTTTAGCCTTTTCGATTGGCAAAGGCGGGAAATGCCACACAAGAAAAAGAAAGGAAAAAAGGGATGAATTGTTTGTTCAAGGTAATTAAATGTTAAAAGCCTACTAAAATGCCAATTTAATTTTTTTTTTTTTTGCACTATGTTTTGACTTTCAAGTACCTTTTGCTTTCGACTTAATTTTTAATCATTTTATTGTTATTGTAGTTTTCCTTTTTTTTTTGTTTTTTTGGGCCATCATTTAAATAATACATATTAACACGCGATTTAACAATCAAAATCCTTATTGTTTTCATTTTAGTTTTCTCTTTTCTCTTTTCTTTTTTCTTTTTCTCTTTTTCCATTTTGTTTTGTAGACTTTTTATATGAAGTTTTAATTAATTGAAGAATTATTATTCCATATTGCTGCTTAGTTTAGTTGGCTTACACTATGGCAACTGATTCCATACGTTATGAAAAAGAAGTCATTTTCCATAAAATTTTTTTCTTTTGGTTTGTGTTTATTTTTGTTGTGCTAAAAATCATTCAAATTATAAATAAATTAATTACGTATTTATTTTTATTTTTATTGTATATTCCCTTCCCTTTCCACACCCCCTCTCACTCACTTTTTCATTGCTTTTCACAATTTATCCACTTTTAATTTTTATTAAGTGATGACTGTCTTGCTGGCTAGGCCTGTTTCACAGACTGTCTAGTCGCCAGCTGGACAGTTTTGAGCGTTAAAGTGGACAAGGCGTTGACACACCATTTTATGGCCTGTTAAATGTGTGCGGCTAATGTGTAATGTTTGTATGTGTATACATAATAAAATACAATACATATTCGTGTCAGTATTATTGCGGTTTTGATGTATTCATTAATAAAATTTGCATATGATAGCTTTCGTTTCGTTTCACTTCGTTTCGTTTTTCTTGTTATTTTTTTGTTATTTTTTTTTGTCATCCAACCAACCGTTATTGAGATGGTCGCAAGTATTTATTCCATTGTTGTCCTTTAATTTAATAATTAAGTTATTTGTGGTTAATTTATAATACATATTAAAATGAGGAGAATTATATATAACAACTGACAGCTATCCATTATATATATAGAGGAGAAGAGAGAGAGGTTATTACATACAGAATAAAAAAAAAAAGTAAACAAATGAAGAACAGAACTTTAAAGGCCATACAATTCATGTGTAAAGGTATCATCAAGAGCGTCCATTTTCAAAAGAAAATCGGAAAACTGCATCCGTGTTACATAATACACCTTGCCAAGTTGGCATTTGTAGAAAAAGCTAACTATAACATTTGCATTGAGTAGTTTGAAGGCTGACATGTGCTCCAAAGCTTTAATGATACTATGTAAGCCTATTTCGTATAGACGATACAATGGAGTATCTAGCATACCAAAAAACTGATGCATAAACTTATCAGGATACTGTTGCCTGCTCTTTTAAACACTTTGAGTCGCATTCAAGCCTACTAAGATGACAATCGTTTTGATTTTTGTACGAAATGATGATGCCATTCACATACCGTCGCATAAATTCGCATGTCTTATGGTGGAACACCTTCGAACAATGCTCAGAATATTTCATTCGTTTTAGATCCATTGTGAACTCAGTTTGATCAAGGCTTTCCCATGCTTAAATATATTATGCACAATAGGTCTGACATACAGGTTCAATCAAAATTACGACCTAGTTTCTCAAACCACTTATTGTTGTGTGTGTTAATTTTATACATGATTTGGCGGGATCTACAGTTTGAAGTCGATCTGAATGTAAGATTTTTAAGAATCTTTTCATGGTAATTTTATTTTCACTCGCATTTCTTTTAAAAGGATCTGCTGAGAAGCAGACTTCGAAGAATGTCTGGCTAGGGTTTTACACCATCACACTACCTACTAGACTTCATGTTCCTTAGAAACCATAATTCGACGTACACTGCCAGTGAATTATTGCATTTAAAGCCTATTGATATTGTGCTTATTTAGTAAATTCAATATGTCACTGTTCAACCATCTTATTGTGAAATCTTCAGCTTAAAGTTGTACAAGGAGTCGTCGTGTATGAACGTAAGATCATTACTGCCGCCTGACTAATCGAAGCTTTATTTCTCTGGAAATGTTGTTCCGTTCAATAAACAGCACATGATGCTACTTCTTCTCTTAGAAATATATAAAGGCCGGATAGTCGTATTAACTGACGTCGTTTTAACTGACGACTCTATAAAACTACTACCCACAGTTGAATTCAGGTTCAAGTCGTCTCTCTGTCTTATACCGTCAGTGAAGTATTAAATGATTTCAAACATTGTTTTTCAACGAAACGATAGCATTCTTTTAAATGCCTGTATGCTAATAATGTTAATTTATTTTTATTATCGCCCATCCTCGACAATCTTTGCCTTTAAGGTGGCGACACATTTACCTGTAAAACTTGTATGACTATGACTTGTAAATGTTGTTGTCGTCGTTTTTCTTTTTTTTTTCGTTTCTTCTTTCTCTCGAGTGCCTTAGCTCTTGTAAAGGGCGTATTTCTTTCCGTTACTGGCTGTAGTTGAAGTAGATGAAATAAAAACGTGTTTACCATGACATAAAATAAAAATGTTGAATTTATTTGTGGCTGTCAAACAATATGTTTTAGGCAACAGAATTTATGAAAGAATTCAAAATAAAAAGAAATTTATTAAGAAGTGCTCCGCCTAGTGAAGATAAACTGACTTGTGGAAGTAAAGTAAGTCGAATAAAATTAAATTAAATTAAATTAAAGGTAAAGAGAAATATATTTCGTTGAATTAAATTAATAACGAGAATATGAAACTTTATGGGAAGATATGAGGCCTTTAAAACATTATGGCAATTATTTTAGTTCTTTACTTTAAAAGCATTTATATCCTGTTGTAAATCAGGATAAAGCTAATTTCCATCAGAAAATACTCTGGACCGTGATACCAAATGATTGTTGGTAACAATAACTTGCTGATAGTTGGAGATTGTATCTATCTAGATACCATCATATATAACTATACATATATCGTAATATAGTGGCCTTAGTCTAGTAGGTAGTGTGTTGACTTAATAGAAAAGAGCACGTGGTTCAACCCAAGACTCAGTTACCTCGAACGCAGTGAAATATAAGCATCCTCGCAGCAGTATTCTGGTAAAAGTTCTGAGAGAACATAAAATTGCCATGAAACAATTTCTCAAAAATCTATTGTTCAGAGTTGTCATTAAACAACATTAAGTAACATCATCTTGAAAGTTTCCAAAGCTCGTGATAAAGCCGCTCAGGATAATAATATCTGCAACCAACATATTAGTAAGTCTATGAATAGCAGAAGCTCTGATGTAATATAATCTTGAAATTTTCCCGGGCTCATGACAAAGCACCCGACAAATGAATGAGCATTTGGACGGAGAAGCTCTGGTGTAATATCATCTTAGAACTTTCTGGTGCTCATAATAAAGCCTCTGAGTATAATAATGTCTGCACCCAACATATGAGTGAGTCTTATAATGGTGGAAGCCCTAATGTTTGTAGATAAAAACCTGCTACATAAAACTGAATCTTTACTTAGACTTTGGCCTCTTTTCCTTGCCTCTGTAAAAGTCATTAACAATCTTGTACATATCTGTAGTTAATGGAATGTTTAGTCAATGGAATCTCTAACCATATAGTCGGTCATAAGCTTGAGAATTTATAATGTAGAATTGATATAATTGGTCATTAGAATCCTACATTTAGAATTAGGCCCACCACATATGTTGTGTGTGTTAATTTTATACATGAGTGGCAGGATCTACAAGTTAAAGTCGACTTCGACTGACAAAGTTTTGAGAGTTTCTCATGGTAATTTTATTTTACTCTCAGATCTTTTGCCAGATATCTTCAGAGTCCTCACGTCTAATAAGCCATCATACTCCCTACTAAACTACGGCGACTACAATGTTATTTTACAGTTATAACAAAACGTGTTCTATCGAAAATGGGAAACATTTTTCCGAATATCGCACATTCATGCCCTGCAGCATTTATTCTCAAACAACACATCTGTTTCTGTTGTTCGTGTTTCCCTAGGTATTTAAGTAATTAAGCTTACAAATTTGATTAAGGAAAAGCGAAAAACCTTAAGGTTTCTTTACCTTTGTGTCAGTCTAAGGATATCAAAAGCACAGACAATTTGTTTGCAGATACTCATCACTCTTTGACTCTTCAATTTTTCTCGAAAGCAAGAAAGAAAAAAAAACCCATCACCAAGAAAAATGTTCAAAGTGCTGCAATTTAACAACAGCGCTGGCAAACAGAGTGAAAAAAAAAGAAGAAAAAAATGATAAGGAAGGAGAAGAAGAAGCAGAAAGAAAATGCTATGGAAGCATATAAAACTGACAAACCAGAAATAAAGTCAGGTCACCATTATCTGTACATCATCATCGTTGTTTAAAAGGTTCATGTACCAGTTAAAGATGTTTTTTGTGCTTTTTCGCTGATTTGTTGAAGTCAAAACAGCGTGTATTAAAACAACAACAAAATGACATTTTTTCGACCTTTTTCAAGGAAAAAGAGATTTTGTTGGCTTTTAATTATTAACCTGTTCTTCTCATTCCATTTTACTGCTTTCAGCTGCTATGAGTTCAAATAAAATGCAGAAAGAAAAAGTAAAAAGAAAAAGACAAAAACAAAAATGAGGAAAGGAAAGAACAATGTTGCAATTAAAATTACAAGCCATTACAACAAACAGACAAAGACAGATACGCTTAAAGATACACTTGCAGACAAAATGCTTGTACCAACGACCAGCAGCATATCCTTATCCTTGTGTCTGAAATGTCACAATTTCTTAGAAACTGTGCTCAGAAACACACACACACACTCTTGCGCACAAAATACATCGTAAAAAGAAAGAAAAGAAGTACAAGTAAAAACAGAAAACAAAAACAAAAGTTTTGGCTAAAACAAGATGGCTTTTACAGCATATGCATACGTCTTCAACTGAAGGCAAAGCGTCAAGGACTCTTTCGGCAGTTAAAAAGAAAAAAATTCCAAATAAAAAAGTAAAAATAACGTAAATGTCCCTTAAGTGTTTTTTATATTTATTATATTGTTGCTGCGTTGTGTTTCTACTTATTGTATTGTAATCGTCGTTTGTTTATATTCCATCTTCGGCTTCTTCCATTTACATTATTTTTTAAGGATCCTCTTTTAGATTTCAACCATTACTGTTGGACTCGTCGTCTTGATGTTGCGACACTGCATAGTACTAGAAATGACAACATGAAATACGTAACGGCACAGTGATAATATTTGTCATAGATAGTGATAAGTCGCGGCAAGAGGTTGACAAGCAAGTAGATAAAGACAACCAGCCCGGGGATGTTTCGAATACAGTTGGAACAAGTATACACATCGTAGGCCGAATCTGATAAGTAGTGTGTTGGCGGTTCAAACCCCCGGTTCAAACATCTTCCAATCAAACTAAAAAATAAAAACAATAATTTTCTTCGGCAAAACTCTGTGAGTAAATGAAAATTTTGCCGTTAAAACTTTCTTAAAAATTTGGCATTCGGAGTCGGCTTCCAACTGTAGGTCACACCACTCATGTATAAGATTTACACACCCAACAATAATGATGTGAAAAGCTACTACGTAATCCCGACTGAAGGGTTTGTAAAGGGCCAATTAGGCAAAAATGTATGAATGGTGATACAATATTTATTTTATTTGGCTGGGTTCTGGAACAGATCCAGTCCAGAAAGCAATGTCCAATAATGACTAGAACAACCATGCTAAATATTCGATTTGTTGTGCCACATTTTTTACTTATTGAGTACTCCGACTTCTTGTCTTTCTTTCCTGTTCATTGTTAATGTTATTGCCTTTTGAGGTTTTTGAATGCATTGCTTGGAGTGGAATAGAATTCAAATTTTCGAATTGAAATTTTTTCAAACTTCTTCCGTATTTGAACTAGAACTCAAGAGGGTAAAACCATATCAATTCTATGCTCAACAAATCAAAAACTTGAGGAAAAGTTTGCTTAAGTTTTTATAAATGCAGAAAAACTTGCAAAAAATAACATCGATTGTTTCATTAATCTACAACTCCAAGTAGAGCGTCGCATTATACTCAAGTGTTGCCATTCCAAACTTGCGAAGAAATCGAACAACTTTGTTCTTAAAATTGATCCTGATTTTTCAGATTTCTAAGGCATTTGGAAGCAATATTCACAAACATTCATTAACGCCAATATGGTAGCATTTATTGGAAAAGATGTTTCAAAAATTCGACAAACAAGGCAATTTCATATAATGTTCCTTGTTTCTATTCTCCTTGAGGGCAAACGCTGTACTAGGTCTGTCCCATCCCAGAACAAATAATCAACTGGGGCAACGTAAATCCCAAATAATGATTCGCTAAATAATTCGCCTTTCGTAATTTATAAAACTCTTCTCCTAAAGTCTATTCTGGTGTAGGTTTCGAGCGAGTCCAAATAGCCAGATTACTGCCTAGTTAAATTCTTCCTTATCTTTCGTTTGTTGGCGATGTCTGGCTAGGGCTTTAAGCCGTGCCACCACACTAACCTATCAGACTTACGGCTAACCTCTGAGAGTAGATAAAAATTGCCATTAATAAAAAAGCTCTTCAAAATCTATTGTCTGAGTGGAAACAAAATTCAAAAACCCATTGCAAATCCTGGTCAGTGTAATTATTAAGAATTTTTCTTCTCTCATTTTTGCTTTTATTTTATTTTTTTTTTTTGTATTTCAAATTCATTTAATTAAAGTGTTTGTCTTTGCTACTCCTTTTCATTCTTGCTGCCTGCTTAAAGCTTTTTTTTTTTAAGAACAAAAACTGCAACAGGACATTATTTACCATTTTCCCTTCATTTAATTTTTCACTAACTTGTCTTTTCCCCGTTACATTTTCGTTATGCTTTTTCTAATTTTCACGCCGAATACCAGTTAAATGGGTTTCTTTATTTTCAGTTTTTTTTCTCTGTTTTTTGTTTATAATGAATCTCTAATCCCATAAGCAAATGGTAAATATGCTTTAAAGATTTTTTTTTTAATTTGTGAAACAAATTTTCACTATTCTGGGTAATTTTGTATTTTTCATTTTACAACTCATATTAAGCTTTGAATTAGAAAAAAAAGAACTAAAAAATTCATTTCGTATCTTCCATTATTACAAATTTACAATAAATTTCGTTTAAATTTCATGAAATATTGTTGTGTGGTATATTTTCTACACGTTAAAATCCGCAAACGGCTGCAAAAATGACAAAATTTTAATGAATTTCTCTTCACCTCCTGTTTCCTTTCTCTTCCTCTCTCTCCAGTTTTGTCATGTCATTTATGTGTATTATTTGTTGTTGTTGTTATATGCTTACCATTGTTGTTATTTGAAGGCTGATATGTGGCATTAAAATATTTCATTGAAAATCTTTTTCCTGTTTTCTTTTGGTGTGTTTGGTTGTGTTTTTTTTTTGACTTTATTCTGTTGATAGATTAGAAATGATGGTCGTTATTAAGACGTTTTAGTTGCATAAAATATGTGGAAATTTTGGGCGGAAAAAAACAACTCAGGTGAACAAAATAACTCACAAAAAATTTAATGTGCCATTGTGTTGATGTGATTTTAATTTACTTCAATTTTGTTTTTGGAAGTTTTATGATACATATATACATTTTGAATAATATATATACACTTTAACAAAAAAAAAATAATTACAATCGTTCGCTTGCTAGTTTACGAAAATATTTTTAATTGTTCTACTATTACTTAGGAGTAGCCATTAGCAGCATTCAGCAACTTCCCGGTTATAAATATTACATCGGTATTCTCTTAAGGCCAGAAAGCATGAAAAGAATTCCAACCCAATAACTTGAAGTGAAGCGTATTTAATGGCAAGTGTTTTGTAATGGTTAATATAACTTAACGGCAATCAGAAGAGGGCAAATGAAGTAAAAGATATCGTATTCCTGGTTCTTATACACTCTTTTAACCGGTGCTTTTAATCGATCAGGAGTTGGAATACATAACCACATGGCCTTTTAGAAAATTGTCGGCCAATGCCGAGTTGCAACAATTTTGTTTGTTGCAAGTGCAAATTCGCCCGCCATTTATACCTATCTCTTAGTACTCTGTCTATTGTGTTGCAGATTCGCCTGTAAAGTCCGTTTCTCTAGTACCTCGACCTATCTGCTTTTCCTTAAGCTGTGTCCATCTGTGTCATCTGTGTCATGACAAACCCAAATAAATTAATTTAGGTTCGTTAATGAAACCGGTTTAAAAAAACCATTTAAGTTTCATATACCTTTGAGTGCGGTAACGGTCGTTCTCGCGTCGATAACCAAAAGTATCATGTGTACCGGTATAAGCCTAAGTAATCTGGTGATGGATTTGAACCAACCTCCGAACCTGTTGATGAATACCGGCCCAGTTAAAATAGTGGCTCGTCACCGAACTTGTCCAGATTTTCCAACGTTCTGTCACCCAAAAATCATGAACCGTTGTATGCAGGGCACTTACAGAAAAGTTTTGTATGATTCCGTTCTTTCACATCCTAGTTTTTCTGCAGTAATCCTGGTTGAGCCAGCAACCAACGTGGAAACTGTCAATAGCCGAGTGTCCAATAAAATCTTTGTTAGATAATTCTTCGTGTCCCCAGTGCTCTACCATTTCCGGTTGCCTTTATGCCCAAGTGGTCCGGAACCAAGTAGAGGCAGGCCTGTTTGCCCACATTATACGGGCGTAGGGCGCCAATGCAATTCATGACGCAATTTTATTTGATCGAAATCCCTGCTCTTCTGATTACTGTTTGCCTATTGTCAACACTTATGATTAAGTTCAATAGATAGTAGGTAGCAGAAAACCTGTTCGTCCCAAAAACTCTGGGCTGTTAGGTATCTAGTATGACAAGTTCAGGTGCTAGATTATGGAATAAACCCAGAACATTCCAAGATTTCCTAATTATGGGCGTCGAATAGATCAATCCCATTATCATGTTGGATATGAGTTTGGTATGTTATCGAAAAAGCCTCTGTAGCAATGTAGTCGCAATCTAAAAGCGAGCTGATCCAGTTCTACCTCATATAGAAATTGAAGCGTGGCCTTACCGTAACATGCCTAACAATATCGGAGAACTAACAATGCAGTTGAAAAATCTAAACAAAATTTTCAAATGATTTTTGTTCTTGCTTTTATTTCTTGTTTTCTGTGGGTGAATTCTGTGGCAAAAACTCTCTGTTGTGTTCTTAAAACATTATTCCCAATATGTCCTTGAATGGGGATTTATTTCAGGAGAGAACCGCTTTAGCCACAAGATATCAGTCTTTGGCAATTTTGTATCCACAATGTAGACTATTCAAGTCCTCTCTTTATCCTCTTTGAAAATTGTTTTCACTTCCTATTTAATGCTTTGCATTAATCCACTCTACAGTTTATATTCTGTTCAGGATTTCTTTTTTTTTACACATGGAGGGTATTCTTTTATCGTTTCAAATGAAGAAAAAATATCGCCTTACGGGGTAGGGTTAAAGCCAATGTATTATTAGAATCCCTTGTAGTATGTCCTACTTTTAATCACTTTTATCCCCGCCATTATTAGTGCTTAATCACTCTACGGTTTTATATTTTGTTCAGGATTTTTTTTAATTTTTTTTTTCGTAACACATGGGAAGCTTTTTCTTTTATTGTTCAAATGAAGGAAAAAATTATTCTGCTTAGGAGGTAGAAGATTAAAGCCAAATGTATTATAGAATTTGCTTGTAGTATGCCCTACTCTTTAATCACTTGATCCGCCTGCCATTATTTCTTATTATTTATTTGCTTCAGTTATTAAACTTTGTGCAATCGTTCTAAAATCCTGAGTCACACTTTGTTTCACACATTTTCTTGTCACGCCTAAATTATAATTTTCCACTTAGGCATGACATTTCCTGCTAAAGACAATGATACTTAATTATTGGCTTGTGATATTTTGTAATTATTTTTGACGCTTTATTTTCTCTTATTAATTAAATAATTTGCTTCGTAATATAGTTGTGTATCGTTCGTACCGTGGACATAGACCTTTATACATATTACAGGATTATAATTATTTTTGTTTAATTACATTAAATTATATAATTTTTTTTTTTTTTTTTTTTTTTTTTTTTGGGTGGGGAGAAAGGTAAATTGCCGGGGGTATGGCATGCCAAAATCATTACTAGAATTTACATAATCGGTGAAATGTAATAAAAAACTTGAATTTTTTTTTTATTAAAAACAAAAAAAAAAAACAAAAAAAGAAACTCAAATAAAATAAATTTTATGTGAATTAATTATTAATTATAATTAATTTTTTAAGTTAAAATTTCTGCTCGATACTGCAGAAATATAAAAACTTTATTTTTTTAAGGATTGTTTGAAATGAGAAAAATGAAGTTAAGGCTAAGTTAAGTTGAATTCATGAATTTAAATTAATTTGTTGGTACTTTTGTTAAGTATCCACCTCTACGGCCTAAACACCATATGGGTCAGAGTAGAGGAGCACAGGCGTCATGGGAATGGATTAAGATGTTATGTGTCTAGGTGTATATGGCCTTCTACAGACGCTGATAGAAAATATTGCTGCTGGCTTTAGATAAGGCCAGTCTGAGTTTGAGTTAGTTATTGGTTTCATTACAGTGCACTGCAAGATTAGATCGCTGACAAGAATCTAAAACGATCCGACAGCCGGACTATTGTAGGCTGTGTTGCGGCAAGTTGGAATTGGAAATTATCGAACATTTCCTGTGCAACTGTCCAGTCTTTAGAAGGTTAAAGCTGTGAACCCTGCTCAGGCGTATCTTCGAAGATTTGTACTTTTTGTCGAGAGCCGACATAAGGGTTCTCCATAGATTTAAAAATAGGTTGAACTCTTATTAAGACGTGCTAGGCCCTCAAATTGTTTGTATTCCTTCAGCGTTAGCGTCGATTGAAACCAATGGTGGTTCGAAACGGCAGTGAGCTCAATCCCATCCAGCTCTGGAATATTTGTTCGAGTGTTGAGATGAAAATGTAATAATGGCGTCGTATCTGGCGTTTTTCGTTTAATACCCACTTCAAAAAAATTAATTGTTTCCACTTTCTCATACATCCTAGACGCATGGCACAAAACTGCAAACAAGCCTTCACTACAAGGCTTTCCGTCAATAAAATTATAAATCGGTTTGATGGCAAACCTGTTCATAAGTTAGTGAGTTGGCCACGTTTTAGCAACTCATAATATGTCACACTCTTCTTAAATCACCAACGAAATAGCATTACTTTGAAGCAATTGATATTATGCTTTAGCGATGTTTTGTTAGTTGTCGAGCTTGACATATAATTTCTCACGCTTGGCCAGGTATTTTTCTCTATTTGTACATACAACAGTTTGAAATGATTGGAAATGTTACAGACCTTCACTGGTCGAACCTTCTATGCACATGCCGATGTCTATGTTCGAAGACAATAACTTATCAAAATTGTTAAATCATGACGCCAATGCAGAAAACCCCCCCTTGCCAAGCCAAGTGCAAGTCTTGGCTGCCTTTAAACTCGAAGGCAAGCATTTATACGAACCTAATCCTGAAATATTGTGCAAAGGTTTACCCATAAAAGTGTTTTGAAAGTTGTTGTAAAGCCATTGGGTGTATGTTATGTATGTATGTAGCCTTGATGAATTATCATATGATTCTACCAATTTGTTAAACTGTATTGTGGGTATAGTTAGGGTACCAGAAATCGTTTTCCATATAACATATGTGATGCCAGTGATAACATGTAAATAAAAATTTATATTTAATAGTGATCTGTTGTCATAACCAATAGGCTGTGCATGTTCAATATTAGATTACATGATTATAATATGCCGAGTATTTTGATTTTTATTATATGTTGCTACATTTTCCTATGAATTTGAATTTATCCAGGGTTATATATAGTTATTCTTTTAAATAAAAAAATAACTTAATGCTATGGAAGCTGAGAGCGAAAAAATGAGAATTGTTTTGTTAATTAAACAGAAAAAATTTTTCTTGCTCCTCATCATCACGCCTATATAATAATAAATATTCATGAAGTTTCGACCATATTTGCATTATTAAAGAATAATAATGTGTATTTAATAAATAAATAAATAAATAAATAATAAAAAACACACCACACACACCAATTTATAACGTTATTAAATATGGAAAACTTTAAAGGTCATATATAATAAATATACATTAAAATTAATAACAACAACAACAAAAAAAAAAAAAAACATTATTATTGTCAACATTTTTATTTTATTAATCATGTAACAACAGCAAGAAAAAATGAAGAGAAAAAAATTAAAATCTAACATCAAATGAAGCTGAAGTTTTAATTGCATATAACAACAACAATTTTGTTTTTATTCATTTTGTATTAAATTAGTGTTAAACATTATAAATATGCAAGTAAACAGCAATAATTGGTCAATTTTAATTTCATGTGCAATCCTAACTTTAAACGCTTGTAAATGTCGGCTTTTAAAATTTGTTATTAAGTTTGTAGTTCTTCACCCCGGTTTTATGATTTAATTTCATTTTTATTTAATTTTTAATTATTTTGATTTTTCTTGAGTTATTGATAATTATCTTGTGTATTTTTATGGTCTGTACCAATCGTTTCATTCTCTCTGTTGTGATTATCCTGTAAAAAATCAATTTAAAAGAGATAGGTCTGCCAGTGACAGGTACTAGAATAATAGGGTTGCCATAATAGTGATCAATGCAATGAGCCCTAGAAATGCTTGTCAGAAGCGAAGACTTTAGCAAGTATTTAGTTAATGTAGGAGAAGAGAATATTCTGATAGAATTCTATACAATAAATGCCAGGATTTGGTTGTTTTTTTTCAACAAAACGATCGCGTACAGAAGATACGATAATAGAGCATTTGAAGACCAGCATTGCCAAGATACATTAACCATACACTCGATGGTGCAATTGGCTGCACATGTCATGCCACAATCGATTTATTGCACATCAAACGTTTGAAGGCTGTGTAATTAGCCGAAATGGTCATATCAATCGGCTGCCAAGAAGCTACGATTTCACACCGTTTTACTATTTTCTG